>JAJOOO010019201.1:0-15691 GCA_029582685.1 Solanum piurae | reverse complement strand
TCTGGGAATTAATTAGATTTTGGCCAAAATTAGTAGTAAAGTCAATTAACAATTTGGCCAACAAATCAAATAAATAGCCGAAAGAATTAATTTTAAAAGATTCAGCTAGAATTCATATGAGACAAATTAATATTAATCAATTAACGAGCTTCGTAATCTTAACGAAATGAAATAATTAACTTAATTAGCTCAAAATATAGACCATTATATAACTTAAACAAATTAACCAAATATTTAAGTAAAACTAAAATCTTTTTGAGACAATTTTCGAATATTCATAAAATGTACTGATTATATACATAATAATACAATAATTAACTTAATTATAAACTAATTAACTCAAAATATAAGCTATTAATTAATTTAAACTAAATAACCAAATATTTTAAATAAAGCTAAAATCTTTTGAGACGATTTTCAAACATTCATAGCATATACTAATTAGACACATATTTATATAATAATTATATCATACTTATTATTTTAAAATTTATAAAAATGACAAAACTACTTAAAACGATTTGAAAATTATTTTGAATTTTATAATGCCAATTATCTCAAATCATTTGGAATTTAAGAAACTCGGAAATTAATTATTGTCGGGGAGGGTCAAAATTGGGTGTCAACAGATCTCACATCCTTCTGATTCCTGATGGGACCATGAATATTCCAGCTTGTAAATATTCAATTTCTCTTGTAAATATGCTGTTAGAGCTTCTTCTCTACTACAGACCAATTCTAGCTCACTGATACATAATTTACCTCTAAGGTTCTTCAAACGACCTAATTCTTCTAGTCGACGACCTTTCTCTAAACCCACATTGAAATACTGTAGGGTCTGAAGAGAAGTCAATCGTCCCATGTTATGTGGCACCTCAAACCATAAACGAGAATATATGTGTCTCAAACTTATCATATTTGCCATCTCATATGGAAGTTCCTTGAGTGAGTAGCACAGATCGAATCTAAGTGTTTGCAAATTATAGAGCTTGCAAATGGAGTGGGGCAAGGCTGTGATCTCAGTGTTCGAGATATCTAGATATCTCAAGTATATTAGCTTCCCGATTGAGGCTGACAACTTCTTGATTCCTGAATTTGACAAATTTAGAACTCTTAAGAACTTAAAGCTCAACAGCTTATCTTCCGATATATAATTGCTTGTCCAAAACAGTGTGCCCATTTGTCCTGGCTCATTTATCTTATCTATTTGATCTTTTGGTGAGTCCCATCTAAAGTATCGCACTTGAGAAAGTTTTTCTCCATCATTGGCCTTTGGATCAAATAGTTTAGATTTTAATGCATCTCCAGCCAAATCATGCACAAGATCGTGCATCTGACAATGTGTTATATTGTTGTGCTTGTCTAACTTAACATCTTGCAGCCAAATCATTGTTTTGTGTCCTGTGGGCTGTGTGTATAAGAATTTGTAGGATTAATGAGTTCAAATTAATTTTTGGGTACATGACTTGGACATTACTGCTCACTATGCTTAACAATTTATCTAAAAAAATATCAACTTCTCCTTTTAATATAAACAACACTAGGCAAGTCCTATGTCAAAAGATATTGAGGACGGATCAATTCTAGATAATTCGTGTAGATAGTCACCCTCTAAACCAATTAAGTCACCTCATATGTTAGTTGTGTTTTAAGATCTAAAACATTATTTTCTTGTCAGGGTAATACTCTTTCTTCTTCTTCTTTTTTTCGAGTAATTATTCCTTTTTAAAATTATATTTTCAGTCGTGCTTTTGATATTTTTGGTTGTCCAAAATTTAACTCTTTAAATAAAAAGGTAAATTGTATTTTGGAGAGTTTTTATATATTTTAAGAATATATAATAGTCAACTGGAAAATGTTTTGTATACATTTTTAGTGTTAAAAAATGATAATAATCTCTCATTAGGTCTGGGCATCGAGTTGATGTAGCCTAATTCAAATAGACTATTTTAATATACTTTTTTTTTTGTGTTTTGTGTAGTCTTATTAAAATTTTTAAATAAATTTATACAAACTGATTAGGTAAAAAATATAAGTAATAAATATTAGTAGTAGTAAGTAGACTTGAATTTAACTGCAATTAAATCATGCAAATTTATGGTTTAAATGAGAGCTCAAATTAAGTTAAGATTACTAAATATTGAACATAAAAATGAACTTTTACATCCAAAATATACTAATACTAATAAATTCATAAGGTTTCTACTAAATTATATTTCATTAAGTTTTGACTTATCCAATTTAAAATTTTAATCATCACATCACTTGTTAAGGGGTTCTAAATTTTTAATTAGAGTTTTCGAGTTTAAAGCTTAGGAATTGAGAAGTTACTGATAGGAAATGTTTTCGGGAAAATTTCCTAAACAATTATAGTTTGGAGCATAATTATCATTAGTAGCTATAGTTTTCTTATTTATCATTTAATTTGTAGCTATTTTTTGGTTTAGCAGTTGTATTTGTTCGCTTAGTCGGATTGTATCCAAGATAGTTACAATTGTTACCTGCGTGTATCAGTTGTATCTTTCCTCTCTAATGGATGTATCACTTGTATTATTTCGTTCTATTGTATTGATTATTATCAGCTTGTATTCGTTTGTTGTACTGTATCAATTATATCAATTTGTATCACTTGTATTTATTTGCTTTAGTTTCAGTTGTATTCATTCACCCTATCATTTCAATTGTTATCAATTGTATTTATTCGCTCTAATGTCTCTTGTATTCATTCATGACTATTGTTCAATTGTTACCGACTTGTATAGGTTGTACACGTTCACTTAATTTAGTTATATCAAGGCATATAATCATGATAAATTGTATGCATTCACTCAATATATATTGTATTCGCCCTCTCATAAAATAAAAATACAGTGAAGATACAAACAACATATACTTGACGTCATTATATTCGTTCTATGACACTTGTATTTTATGAGATTTCATTGTGATACATTTAAATACAATGATAGATATAGTTATTGTGTCACATAAATGTATGTGACTCCATAATAAAGAAGAGAAGAAAAGTTCATCGTAGATGACGTTTTTCTATCAGAAGGTCACCATAACATTACACTTGTATTATCAACTGTAGAAAAAATATCTTTGAATATATACATATACTCTCAATTTCAAAAGTTATTTAAAATTTCAGATCGGATACACTTTACAGATATATTCTTTACTAATGACGGTGATTTTGCAACATAGAGAGACTTTACGTATTTATATAAGAGAGAAAAAGACGATCAACACACACATAAAAAAAAATCAAATATAAGCTCTCTAATCATTTTTCGATGATCAGTTTGCTTTCTCAGCCGACGACTTTTCGCTATAACACCACCATCCTCCATTGTCCTAATTCCTAGAGTACCCATGTTGTGCCCAACTTAGCCTATCATCATTAATGTTATATCTTCGGAATGAGACTTTCATCGAGAAGTCGTAATTTGCTATAAAATTCCAAGTATAATGTCTAAAAAGGTTTTGTAAGCCACATAATTTTTTCAATATTATATTTTATGCCAATTTCATATTAGTCAAACCAATAAATTCATGTGTATAAGCCACGTGTGAATTTCCCTAATAACCAAATAGAAATAGAGTAAAAAAATGTCTTGAAGAGTCAACCATGGTTAGATACATACAATACAAAATGTACATACACTGTAATAGAGAGCCATTGGATTGAGCAATCACAAAATCTTCTTTGATAGATTCAACATCTGCTTCTTCACCGTTTTTTGGGTAAATCTTTTTCTCAGTCAAACTTCCAAGAATCTGAGTTACTTTTGTTGACTCTCATAATCCTGATTTTTCTGATTTCATAAGATTACAATTTGGGGGTTTCTGTTCTTGACTATCTGATCTGAAAAAGATTCAATCTTTCTACTTTTTTGGACTTCTTGAAGTACCCCTTTTGATTAAAATTGAATTAGGTTTTCTGGGGATGTAATGGAAGAAAACGCAGCAGCTTTTCATACTGCTTTAAATGCGGCACAGGCGTTAGGAAGGGGTTTTGATGTGAATTATGATACAAGATTGCTTTACTGTAAAGGGGTGGCTGGGTCTAGGGTTGTAGAGATTGATGAAGACCATACAAGGGATCTTTCTTTATATGATAACCTAGTCTTGCCTAATGTTTCAAGGGATATTAGGAACTTTCAGGAGCGTGGCGGTCGTGATGGCTCTAGTGTTTGCAATTATAATGAGGTATGTCTTCTCTAGTTCACTGTTTTTAGGTGCTTTGTTTTTTATTTGTTAAATTATAGAATTGTTGGTTGTACTGTTTTATGTCAATCTACTGATGCTTTCTACAAGTATCAGGATTTTTTTTTATAGCCGTGTAATCCCCGAGGATGTAGTTTGTGTTCTGTTACTATATGTTGTTTTTTGTCTTTAGCTGGATTGCTTCTATCGGAAAGAACCTCTCTACTTTTGAGAGGTAGGGGAAAGGTCTGCGTACACTCTACTCTCGCCAGACCCCACTTTGTGGGATTCCACTGGGTATGGTATGTTATTGTTGTTGTGTAATCCCCGAGGAGCAGTTGGCACACGGTTTGAAGCTCGGTTGACACCTTCTACCGTTCTCTACCTAAGTACCAAACATTTGTCCTAGGTTCTCTAACTTGTGATGTATGTCTAACTCACACATTATATGTGGGCTCATGCCACTGAATAAAAGCCCTGCAAGTATCCGGATGCTGGCTTAAGTTTTTGACATTCCTAGTAATAACTATGTATATAAGTGCTAATGAAAATAAAAGGCAGGAAAGCACTCAAGGGTATGGTCTTGTGGTCAATGAAGTAAGTGGAGCACAGTGACGAAGCTAGAAATTTTATGAAGGGTGTCCAAGTATTACATAAGCAATTTTTTTTTTCGATGAATGGATGCATTGAAAAAATTAAAATTGAACTACGTAATATTAATATTACTTTTTTTTACGAATAAATGTTCCAGAATTTTAAAATCCAAACTGCATAATATTTGTGTTTAATTTAATATAAAGGAAATGAACAAAGCAAAAAAAAAAAAGGAGGGGGGGGGGGATTAAGCTTAAAATGAAATCATTAAGTTTTATTTCAAATTTTAATGAAAAGAAATAAAAAGTCAAATTCATCGAAAATTCAATTAGCTACTAAACCTAGATTTCTAATTAAGAATGTAATTTAATTTGCTTAGACAATTAAAGAAACAAGTTAATAACTTGGAGTAATAATAAAATAGGAGTGTTCTATTAAAAACGATTATGAAATGCAGCTGTGGGGATTCAAACCCACGCCTAGAGTGTGAGCAAGAGAGCCTCACACCGCTGGGCCGTAGCATCTTGATGTGTTTAGGAGGGCCAACATACTAGATTTAACTGTTGCAAGTAGTATTTTACTTATATTTACGGTATAATTTTCCGGCGAAGGGAGTCCAATTGGACACATTCAGGACACTGTAGCTCCGCCACTAGTGGAGCACCATGAGATCTTAGGTTCAAATCCCAGTAGAGACAAAAACGCTAGGTGATTTTTTCTCATTTCTTCTAGCCTTGGGTTACAGTAGCTTATAAGACTACAAAAATGAAGGCTAAGTTAGCGTTTACAATATCAAAGACGACAACTTTTGAACGACTGTATGTTGAACTAGGGGACAAATGTGGAGATAAGAAATTGTACAGGCTCGCAAAGGCAAGAGAGATGAAGGCTAGAGACCTGGATCATGTGAAGTGCATCAAGGATAGGTAGACAAGCTGTTAGTGGAAGAGACCCTCAATTAGCGAAGATGGCAAGCTTACTTCCACGAATTATTGAATTAAGTTGGGGACAAAGAAATTGTGTTGGGAGATTCGGAGTACTCCAAGATTCGAGATTTTGGGTATTGTAGGTGTATTATGGTTGAGGAGGTTAAGAGTGTTATTAGTAAGATGAGCAAGGGAAGAGCAACCGGACCAACTGAGATCCCGATAGAATTTTGAAAGAGTGCAGATAGGGTAGGTATGGAGTGGTTAATGTCATTTTTACAACAGTTAAAATACCCGAAAATGGAGGTGGAGTAAAATGGATCCTTTGTACAAGAACAAGGGTGATTGATATCCAAACTCCAACAATTACAGGGGTATCAAGTTGCTAAGCTACACAATGAAAGTTTGGGAGAGAGTAGTTAAAGTGAGGGTAAGTAGAGGTGTGTCCATCTCCAAGAACTAGTTCGAATTCATGACTTGACGATCGACTAAAACAGTCATCCATCTTGTGAGGAGACTGGTAGAGAAATATCGAGAAAATAAGAGGGACTTACATATGGTGTTCATTGACCTTGAAAAGGCTTACTACAAAGTCTTGAGGGAAGTCCTTTGGCGATGCCGAGAGGTTAGAGGTGTACCAATAGCTTACATATAAAGTACACGTATGATGGAGCCAAAACTCAGGTGAGAATGTTGGGAGGAGATCGGACCAGTTGAGATGGAGTTGCACTAGGGATTAGTTCTTTGCCCGTTCCTGTTTGCCTTAGTGGTGGATAAATTGATGTGGTATATTCAAGACGAGGTGCCTCGGTGTATGTTATTTGTGGATGACATTATACTGATAGATGGGACATGTAGTGGAGTTAATGCTAGGTTGGAAAGGGGAAAACAAACTCTAGAGTCTAAAGGGTTCAGGTTGAGCAGGAGCAAAACAGAGTATTTGGAGTGCAAATTCAGTGATGCCATCCATGAGGCAGGCGTGTCTTGGAGTGCAAAACAGAGTAGTTTACACTGATGTCTTCCATGTCTTTGTTCATCTGTGTTTTCGAAAGGATCTTCATTTATCTGTGTTCTCTAAAGCTTGTGCAAGTTTCTCTACTTTTGGTTAATCTTTTCTTTTCCTAATTTTATTTAATAAATAATTTTCTTTTATTACTTATTCCAGTGCTGCTTTTGACTGCAGATGGTGGAATATTTTAACAGAAAGGCTAATATTCCAGGCCATACTCCTCTTGGTAGCTTTAATGTAGCGTTCAGTTTCACTGGTGCAAAGCATTTTGATGCTACCACTACAAAGACACTTTGTATGGATGGATATTTCATACCACTTGCTAGGCTTCAAATTATGAACTCACTGCTAGTATTACAGGAAAGTGTTAAAAGAGCTGTCCCAGCATCATGGGACCCACCCGCATTAGCAAGGTTAGAATTTATCATTAGTTTTCTTTCGACAAGGGAAATTTGCTTATATAGTTGACATGTTAATTAAGTTTCAGAACCTCTATTGTTCGCTAACAAGGGTTGCCTGTCTCTTACAGCTTCATTGAAAATTTTGGGACTCACATAATTACATCTGTAACTATTGGTGGTAAAGACGTAATTTATGTTAAACAGCACCTTTCATCACCTCTTTCCACAATGGAAATAAAAAGTTATGTTCATGATATTGGAAATCAGAGGTTCTCCAGCACAGAAAACCTTACAAGTTCAGGTTTATTGAAATACAAGGACAAGGCTAGTTCCGTTATTTTCTTTGTTTTCAAACTTTATATTTTATTCCTTTATTTTGTCTGTTATTTTTACGAAAACCGTTGTTTTAGACTGTTTCCTTTCAAATAAAGTGCTTGTCTTTGTCTTCTGATGTCTTCTTTATTCACAAATTTCCCAATCCCTTTCCTCAATTTAATTGTGCAGTCTAGCGATCCGTCAATATTCAATAGCCAAGGGATATTTCCCCAGCCCACTAATGCTCCATATATTGCTGGAAACGGCAAAGAGGTTTGTGGCATTTCTTTTCTTTTCTTCTGGTTTTTATTGCTTTTTGAATAGGTGCAACAGTTATGTGTGATCTTTTCTACTACTGATGAGTCATTCTCAAGAGAAATGTCATAGAACCTAATGCTCATTTGAATGTCAAGAAGGAAGGGCCCTTGTTCCTCTTAATAATTGATTTTTCATGTAATTGTTTTTGTCATGTTATAGTACCACAAACTTTTAGATATTGCATCCAACTCCATTTATGTAGAGGACGTCATGTTTTCGGAGTTCGTAACTACCAAGATGCTTGAGAGTTATGAAATAATAATATGTTCTATACAATTCCAAAGTTTTTACAGTTCAAATTCATTTACAATTGCCTTTTCAGTCAAAATTACTTGTAAAAGACATTTTTAGTTTTTACATCTTTCTGTTACCAAATTTGTAAATCAAATTAGTTCTTAATCTGTGGGCCTATTAAATTGTGTCAAGAGATTAGTATTATGTTCTCCAATATGATTTCTTGCCATAGGTGTACCTTGGTCAGCTGACCGTGATGCAAAATCATAATTTACGGTTTATTCCTGAAGGTTGTATTTGTTCAAAAGCTACCACATGTATACTGATATGCTGCCTTGACCAGCCAATCGTCTGATCTATCACGATTCTCCTCTCTCTCTTCACGGAGAAGCAATTGCTATCCCTTGCTTTGCTTTCAAATTCCAATCCATTTGATGTCCGCCACCCTGGCCCTCCTCCTTCCTCCATTTAGCTGCAACGGCCGCAGACGTAGGAAGCAGTTCCTCTATGGCAAATTGGAAGTGTCGAAGTAGGCTTTGGCTTATAAATAGGAAGATAAGGCGTTAGCGGACGAACTTGACAGGACCCTCCTTTGCTCTATCTAACTTGGCGTGCACCCCTTCCGGCCGTGTGAGAACATATTCGGACAAGCGCACTACTCATATCGGTACTAGAAGCTCTCAGTCATCATCCTGCTGTCACTCCACACCTAAAATCCATAAAACATCATACTGACCAGCAGTGGCGGATGTAGAGTGTCTCCAAAAATTACACTATATAGATAAGATCATTTTTTTTGTGTACGTGTATATATTTAAAATTGAACTCCCTGAGCATATGTCAAAGGAGTATATATTTAAAATTGAACCCCCTTGATAGAATTCCTGCCTCCGCCACTGCTGACCAGCATTATTTCAGGACTGTGATGAAGGGAAAATCCTATCTACATACTTCATCGTGTTGCCATAGAAGTAGCAGATTTGTTGAATTGGGACCTTTTATGTAACCAGTTCCATTGCTCATTATTTTCTTGATTTTTGGTTTTCCATTTCTGTAGCACGAATTTTCCAAACAAGAATTTTCTTCACTGGGGAAGTGACCCGTATATTTGTCCTTATGGAGTGCATCTGTCTTCCATTATTACATCAAAACGCAATGTAAAACATTTAAGTGTCAATACTAGGTCTTATTAGTGTTAAATTTCTTCACATTAAGTTTGTTGCTAAGTTTTGGTATCGTTTTTTTTTTTTTGGTTTAAACAGATTCATGATTTTATTTTGTAAGACCGACCAGTTTCTTGATTGCTCTTAAACATCTGTAAAATTTGATTTTTCTGATCTTGCCAGTAATGACAGACAGTAGTTTGAATCTGGTTCTTTCCTTTCAATGTATCTGATGCAGGATGTCACGGTCATTTTTAGAAGAAGAGGAGGAGATGATCTGGAACAAAGCCACACCCAATGGGCAAAAACTGTCAGATCTTCTCCAGATGTCATTGAGATGTCATTCTACCCTATAACTCTTCTGCTTGAAGGAATCAAAGGCAAGGAGCATTTGGAGCGTGCTATGAGTTTTTATCTCGAATGTAAGTTATCTTGGTTATTGTAAAAAGTTATATTCTTTATCAAAGTTTTGACATTTCTTTGATTCAAAATGTCGACAAATGACTCTAGTTTTATGATTGCTTGCAGACAAGCCTCAAATTGAAGAGCTGAGATATTTCCTAGAGTTTCAGGTCCAAAGGGTATGGGCCCCTGTACAGGACAGATTTCCAGGCCAACAACGGAAGGAACCTGTTTGCCCGCATCTGCAGTTCAGCATGATGGGACAAAAGCTATATGTTAGCCAAGAACAAGTATGCTGATTTCTGAATTGGAAATAGAGTTTTTGTCAAATGTTAAATTTATTTTATACTGATGGAGAAAATGATAAGTTTTGTCCTGAAAGTTTGTCCGACTTAAGCTTACCTCCAACAAAGCTATCAATCACAAATCAATGTTAGTCATAGTGTTACAACCTAAGGGTCCATTAGGTTAGCTTCATTGTTAGTCGATTTTAATTCAGTGTGATACCTATTACTGATTTCCTTATTCCATTTAGATTCAAAAGAGCTGTAATTTATGATATAAGCTTTGAATAATTTTGAAGTCAAGGGTTAGAACATATTGAAAGTCATCCTATATGTATCTTCATCTGATAGTCTTATTTTAATCCATCCCAGGCTCTCTTATCCCATTTACTAAATTATCAATGTTCTGAGCTAATGTTGTTTCACTACAGGTGTCTGTGGGGCGTAAGCCTGTGACTGGCATGCGGCTAACTCTTGAAGGTTCCAAGTCAAATCGATTATGCATCTATCTTCAACATCTGACTTCCCTTCCTAAGATCTTTCTGCCATGTTGGGACACTCATGTAGCAATTGGCGCTCCAAAGTGGCAGGGCCCTGAAGAGCAAGATAGTAGGTGGTTTGAGCCAGTGAAATGGAAGAACTTTTCGCATGTTAGTACTGCACCAATTGAGTGTCCTGAAACTTTTATAGGTGATGATCACTCTGGTGTGTACATAGTGACGGGAGCACAGCTTGGTGTCTGGGACTTTGGGTCAAGAAATGTGTTGTATATGAAGCTTCTGTATTCAAGGGTACCAGGATGCACTATACGAAGATCACTGTGGGACCATACCCCGAATGATAAGTCGAACAAAAAGGTCAATTGTGAGAATAACATTGGCGATGCAAGTTCTGTTACAGGGGAGAATATTATAGGCAATAAGTTGGCAAAGTTTGTTGACATGACCGAGATGAGTAAGGGGCCTCAAGATCCTCCTGGCCACTGGTTAGTAACAGGTGGAAAACTTGGTGTCGAAAAGGGGAGAATTGTTTTGAGATTGAAGTATTCCTTGTTAAATTATTAGTTGATACTGCTTCTGAACACATGCTGCATTTCGTTCTACAAGGAAGTAGTAATGGTGTTTTGGTGTATATGGTTCGGGTTTTCTTCTTGTTGTGCATGTTTACCATCATTGTTTGATGGTAGAGTTCCCTTCGGAGAAGAATGTATACCTTAGGTAGTTATGATGTGTAAATTTCTTCAAATTTTGACACAATTGTATGTTTTCATACTTGTGTAGTAATATGTAGGAAATGCTACTTCCAACTAAAAAGAGAGACAATTCAAGAACTGCAGTCAAGTAAAATCACCAGCAGAGCTACACCCTATAAATCAATATATGGAACTTCTCTATCAGTAGTTGCGCTAATTCTTATTTTTCCAACACTAAAGTTCTCATCTCTATGGCCATATGTAAGCTGGAAAGATAACTGTATGAATTGCACTTGTATTTACATTTTGATCAGTACATAGCTCCAATAATAAATATGTCAAATTCATCTGAATAGACTCTTTTAGGTTTGTTTCAAAGATTGTTCTCTATGCTCTCATTATCTAATGTATCTGTGATCTCATCAACCACAAGTTTTTCTAATCGAGTCACGAGACAGTTGGTTGATTCACTCAGTTCTTGGTTTTCTTGTCGCAGATTTTCAATTTCAGCCATTAGTTTCTTGTTCTGCTCTTCAAACTTCAGACTCGAGAATAGTTGGTTTTTCATAATCTTGTTCTCTCTTGTCAAGTCACCAATTTTGTTCTTTAGATGAACTATCTGCTCTTCCAGAGTCTGGCTTTTCTTCTGCAGATCATCCTCCCAATCGTCCTGCGTAAACAGACGTTAACATCCCATGCATATAGTCATATTCAAGAAAACCAAATATATAAGCAAGAAACATAAAAGATTGTCAAGCTCACATCACTACTGATTAATATAGCCACATTTGCTCCTGAAGTTTGTGAACGCTCTGTGAGTTCTTTTTCTTTATCCAAACAGTGGCATGCAGAAGATCCTGATACAGTTTCACGCAAACTAACTGCATCAGAAGAAAGATTTTGCATTCCGTAGGCTAGTCTGTTACTTTCACTCTCTGATTCAGCTTCCAGGTCAACGATCAAATGACCCATCGACTGATATCCACTTGTCACAGTATGATCCTATTAATTGAAAGTAGTTGATCTACAAAAAGTTAACTAACTGGCAAAGAATGGATCACTATTGTAACTTATTTGGTTAAAAGAGCTTGAAGCTCAAATATGGCAAAAGAGGAAGGAAGACTTACAATATGAGGCGGAGTATCCACTGAAGATCGTGTGTTCAGGTCAGGCCATGTTCTCTTTTCTGCCACTATCAACTCTTTGATTATGTCACTATTGGACTCATCAGAAGTCAGTTCAAGGCTCCAAACTATCTGCAGAGAGAGCGAGAGTGACTAGAAGTCAATTTTCCGAAGCATAATACAATTCTTTGTGCTTCCGTAATCACTGTTTGATATTGATGAGAACACAAACTTTGGTGTGTTTGAGAAGCTATGAATGGAAGATAAGAAGACAACAACAGAAGGAAACTGTGCATATATAAGGAAAGGGAAAGAAAGAAAAACAACACTGAAGAAGAAATATCAGAAAGCCTCAACTTCATATTCCTAACTTTTCTTTCATTTACTGCTGTCTGTGAACCCAAGCAACATGAAAAGTAGACCAGAGGATCTGTTTAATTTCTCTCTTTCTTGCATTCGGAATTATAGCCAAGTAGGCATACGCTCAAAAGAATGATTCATTTTGCTAATACATCAATTCCAAAATAACCAAGGAAAGTTCTATGGTTCATCAAAACTTCTCAAGATAACAAAGACACAATTTTCTCAGGACCGAAAAAGACAGAAAGTAAATTCAGATCAGACAAAGTGGAACAGAAACTGTTGTAAATCTTATTACCTGATTAGTCTCTAGTTCTTTGAATTTTGTTGTGAACCATTGTCTATGATGAGATTTAGTACTTTCCCAATTGCAGATACGGGGGAACGTAGAGCGGTAGTTTGGTAAACGTGGACGAGCAATGTCAATGTGTTCATAGCACCATATCTATTCAAATAACAGTAAAGACTTGAGGTTTCTGTTTGGAGTTAATAGAGTGGATACAATGTATCATTTGTCATAAATACTTGTCGTCAAAAGAGTTGTTACATAGGTAACACACAAATTAGTTGAGGTTATTCAAACAAAGATTAGAGATTGTTAAACTTACTTGAAGAAAAATAAGACAACCTCCAACATATTGTAATTTTTCCTTCTTTCTCCTGCACAACCAGTGAAATACATCTGCAAGAACTGCTGCTCCCCAAGCAAAACTGTTCACTTTATCAATATCTCGGAGAAGATATACATAGCGAGAATCAATTTTGCCATTTGTATTTGGAAACAGAAAAGTTCCAAACATGAATAACAAGAAAGACCTCACAAAATCTTCATTGTTGGTCTCAGCAAGGGAATCAAGTCTTTGCTCTAATGATGCAACCGTGATTTTTCTATTCCACAGGGCAACATTATATTCTCTTTCTAGATCTAAGAAAGGTGTATCTTCTCGTAAAAGAACTGGATTTCCTGTCACTCGTAATCCCAAAATTAACGCAACATCCAGGAGAGATATGGTTATCTCGCCTGTAGGAAGTACAAAAGCACGTTTCTCGTAATCCCATCTTTCCATTAATTCAACTAAAAGGTTTTTGGAAAGCATTTGAGTTTGAATGAGGAGCAAATTTCCAAATCCAGTCCTACTTATGGAATCCTTTTGACTATCTGTCAACTTCTTTACACGTTTTAGAAAGGATGGCAAAGAGAATCTAGTACTGAAGTTTCCAACCTGAAAACAATACAATATTTTTGAAACTCTGTAGAAATGTGCTCGACTATCTTTCACATTGATGTACACAAGCTAATTGAACGGCTGAAAGACACTGATATGAAGCGTAAGAAAGTTGGCCACAGTTAGAGTTGCATTACGAATATTCAGTAACCTGATAGGTCTATTATTGTTAAAGTGCATAGCCAGGGGAATAGACCTAAAATTCATGAACATTCTAAAGAAATAAACAAATCATAAATCAAAGAAGCTCCATTCAATCCCTTTTGTTTTTATAACCATGGAGTACGTGCTTAGCTCACGGGGCACCTAAACTAATTTCACCGGATAAAGTAACTCTGTTCATCAAAGCTTAGCCAAATGAGAAAAAATCACCTAGTGCTTTTGCATCTACCGGGATTTAAACTTGAAGCGTTATGGTTCTCAATGCACTTCATGGATCACTAGACCACATCCTTGAGTGCAGCTCCAACTCAAGCTCTCAAAAACCAAAAAGTCCAGATAAGCTGGCATTTCCTTAGTAAGATAGGGACCAGAGTGTGTTTGGTATGGAGGAAAATATTGTTCAAAAATATTTTTCAATTTTTCCATGTTCGGCTGGCCAAAATATTTGGAAAATATTTTCTCTAGGAAAACAAGTTCCTTAAAAGTGAGGAAAATGACTTCTCTAATGAAAGTAGGGAAAACAAGTTGCATAAGTGACATCCCAAGTTTATTGTCTCATCCCCGCCCATCCAACTCCCCTCGACCCTCACCCGTTGACCATCAACCCCACCACACCCCCTCACCCTAACTCCCCGTCACATCCCGCCACCATAGTGTTTTGCTATATAACATATAAATGCTCTTGAGATAATATTTTCTTGCTTACTTACCAAACATTAGAAAATAAGTAAGAAAACATTTTCTAAGAACTCATTTTCCGTGGAAAACATTTTCCTTCCTACCGAACACACCCATTCTTTCTTCTTTTTGTTCGGATTGAGAAAAATTCCTTATATTTGGCTATCTTATCTCCAAGTAAAACTGGAAAAATGACTTCAACCACTCATGGGTAGAAATATATCTGAACTCTTACTCTATATCACTTACTTTCAAACAATATTTACACATCAATATCAATCCCTAATATCCGAAAAATGTGTCAAAGTCTATCCCCATGCCTTATTTTACACAGTGTACTATTATCAGATGTCTCAAACCTATATACCTTTCTTTAAAATAAAATAAAATTATACATCCGGGAAATGGTGAGGGGATTACAAGGTGAAAAATTGAACCTTTATCAATTGAAATTTCAGCTAGCGAACCAACTGAGCTCCAAAACTTGTATACCTAACCACACTCTAGAAAATGATTTCCCAAAAAATCAAAGCATTTTCATATCTAATTTGAAGTACTATATTAGAATTCACCAAATTTTATTCCTATCCAACAACTCTAGACAAACATTTACAGAAATAAAACATCAATTCCGACATCGAATTTTTTTTTTAAAAAAAATTAAAAAAATATTGGCAGTGGAGAAGGTAATGTACCGATTTGACGCCCGGATTTTGAACCATTGAAGTTCTCATCTTTCTCCTTGAATCATGTCCAGGGAAGGCAGAAACTTGCTGGAGAAGCTGTTAAATGGCGCCAAAATAAAAATAAACAGTATATATAATGAAAAAACAAAAAATAAAAGGCTATTTTTGAAAGAAAATTGAACCTTTTCGGCCCATTAGTGTTGTGGCCCAAAACCTTACTATGAGTTGGAGCTGGATAAAATTGGTAAATAGCCATTTTAAAGGTAAAATTATATAATTGCACAAATATTCTTACCATAAATATTAATATATTCTATAGTTTGAAATAATTAAATATTATTTCACAATTAATAATTTTGTATCGTATTTCAAGTTAGATACATCATTTCTTTATATTTCAAGTCT
>JAJOOO010019200.1:0-23180 GCA_029582685.1 Solanum piurae | reverse complement strand
AGATACAATGCAATTCCATTTAACCTTGTGAATGGAATTGGATATATCTTCAAAATTCCTACTATTCCTCTCCTTCCACACTGTCCACCAAATGCAATGTGGAATCAAGTTCCACCAGGTCTTCTGTCTCTTGCTACCTCCTCTCCTGATCCAACAACTAAGTAAATCAGCTGTATGTTTGGGCATAGTCCATTTCACTTCTGAAAAGTTGAGAAACATGGACCATATTTGTGCTGTGAAAGTACATGTAAGAATAGGTGACTGTGTTTTCTCTGTCTTCCCACATAAAGAGTGCCACGGAAGTATGATCTTTCTTTTCTTCCTCAAGACTTCATGTGTCAAGCATGCCTTTCTAATGACCAACCAAGTAAAGCATTTAACTTTTGTTGGTGCTGCAGTCCTCCAGATATTTTTCCATGAACTCCAGTATTTGCTACTTTGCGAGTTGCACTCCTTTTTATATGCCCTGCCAATTGTGAAGATCCCATCCTTATTGTGTGACCATCTAACAACATCATTGTCAGTATTGGTGCCTGCAAAATCCCCCACTTCCTCCAACAATTTGGCTACTCTCTATTTCCCAATCATTTAGAAGTCTTCTGAAATAGAGATTCCAACCTTGTGCTGTCCAGCAATCACTGATCATTGCCTCAGAATTGGTGCACAAAATAAATAGATCAGGAAATAGGTCTTTTAGGAGGGTTTGTTTGATCCATACATCCCACCAGAATCTAGTTCTCCTTCCATCCCCCACCTTGATATGTAAATTTGCTTCTAACTTGGGCCATAAGTTTCTAATAGCTCTCCAAACCCCCGCTCCATAAGCATCCGTGCTTATGTTACTACACTAGAATCCATCCTCCCCATATTTACATTTAATCAAATCTTTCCACAAAGCTTGTGTCACGACCCGGGAGCACCCCTTAGTCGTAACATGTCGTACTCGACTCCGAAGGGGGTCTTATACAAGTCTCATAGCATTCTTGAACATAAGAACATAGGAAAATAGAGAAGAATTAAAAACTTTCTTTTACAATCGAAGACATTTTCATTTAAAAGCAAGCGGAAGACTTTCTAGACTGTCTCAAACCATTTAATACTTTGAATACAACATTGGGACTAAGCCCATACAAAAGCTTTAACATAAAGTAAAAGACATAAAGGAAACATAGTGGATTTGGCCCTCGAAACTATGAGGACTCACCAAGTCTTCATTTCCAAGCTCCTTAGAAACCTATTCATCAAGCATAGAACACCAATATCTCCAAACCCTACACTTTGGTAAAATGGGAGAAGAATGGGGTTAGCACAATTAAGTACTAAGTATGGCAGCCATGCAAAAACCATGCTTAAAACGGACGATTTCTTTGATAGTCATGATATATGCCATTTTGATAAAACCTTCATGAACATAAACATAAACATAACAGGCATAATATTGAACCACAACCAACATTCAAGTCATACTTTCACATTTGAACATAATCAACACAAAACCATTACCTTCACATTAGCCTTCACCTCAAGCAACCGTCAAGCTCTACCTTGTGCAATGTATGGGTAGCGTCCCATACCACCACCCACACTAAGGTACCACCTTAAGGTCACCAAAAGTGAACTTACCATTCATCCTTTCCACCTTTTCACAATAAAGCATATAAGAGACAAAACCAACATCTAAGATAACTCTAAGTCGTACTTGTGCAATGTGCAAGTAGCATCCCATACTACTACTCACACTAAGTACTCCTTTGAAGTCACCATTGACAAGGCACATTCATACTCAACAAGTCACAACAAGGAAGTAACTCATAATACAATCCAAATATAGCATGCATCTTCACATTAAACATATAAGCAATTAAGTCACCCATTCTTCATTAGCTTCATTTAGAACACCTTCATTCATTAGACATTAAGCCAACATTCTTATTAACATCATCATAAGATCCCATTCATTTCATTTAACATTATACAGGAACACACCATGACTCCTCTCAAAGCCTACTTGTGCAATGCATAGATGGCGTCCCATACCACCACCCACACTATGTAGTGCATCCTTGAGAAGCCATAGTTTCATTTACATTCTTTGTAGGGGTAAGCCTTAACCGACATAGACCATGAGAGCTTGACATGGAATCCCGGTGTCACCCTCACCGAATAAGGGATTCCTACTTGCCTAAGGTAGGACCATTGTTCTTTAGCTTAAGTGGATCTATTAGCTAGAGCTATGTGGGCACATAGTTATGGGATAGGGAGATTGCTACTAGATACCCCGCCTCAACTCACGGATGAGCATCTATCTCAAGAGGTTGCTACTAGATTCCCCGCCTCAACTCACGGATGAGCATCCACCCCAATTCATATCCACTCGGTGCTTGGCATTATTCCCCACGGAGTACTTGACATTCATTACATTCGTTCATTATTATGAGATAAGAGATTGGTACTAGATACCCCGCCTCAACTCATGGATGAGCATCCATCTCAAACCCAACATTCACTAAAATAGGATATAGGGATTGTTACTAGTCACTCCGCCTCAACTCCCGGATGAGTATCCATCCCAACCCAACATTCGTTCATTGGAAAGCTCATAGATTCAAAGATGAGAATAGCCTTTCACCTAGGAATCCCATATTGTGAGAAAGTCCTTTCACAACATGTGTTTTCATTCATTAGAGTACAATTGAGAATAGCCTTTCAAGAGGTACTTCATCATTAACATTATCATTGAACTTCATTTATTCTTCATTCATAGTGTGCGTGTATGTGAGAATAGCCTTTCACATAATCACCATCATCCAGAAGTGTTAATAGAGAGATAACATTCACTCCTAACACAATTAGCTTCTAAACATGATCATAATTCATTCATTTAGATCACACACATGCTTCACATCACATTCATATATACTACATCCTGATAATACTGCAATTCCTCACACTATGCCTTCAAGGCCATGATCACAACATACAAAGTAATTAAACACCTCCACCTTTCAAATGGATCAATAGCTCAAGTACAATTCTACTTCAACATGTAAATTAGGTCATCACTTACCCTTTCAAGGCCATGATCAAAAGTCACCAACACACCAACAATTTACTACAATTAAGGCATGTATAATGATACAATTCAACAATCTAAATCAATTTAGGCATAATCCATCAACATTCATTCATGATCAACAAACCCACTTCATAAAGGCACAATTTAGGAATTGAGAGAAATCATGGGTTCATAGAGTATTTTCATCATAAATCATCAATTAAACACCCATACAAACATAATTTGTCATTAGAAACCATTTGGAAACGGTTGATGAAAGAACCGATGAGATTGAGTAAAGCCCTAGATTTTCATAACTTGAAATCACTTTGGATTTGGCTCCTTGAATGGAAAATTAGACAAGGATCAAGACCACCATACCTTTACTAAGAATCCCCAAGCATTTTGAGGAAGAAACACCTTGAAATCACCAAACCCTAGCTTCAACTTCTTCTTCTTCTTCTTTGGGAACTTCTAGAGAGAGAAATATTTGAGAGGAGGTGGGTTTGTTTTGATTCTATTTGGAGCGGCTTAAAATGAAAGGATTTAGGTCATAAAAAGGTCTTATAATTGTTAGGAAAGGAATAGAATAATAAGGACTTAACTTTGGAAAAGGACTAAGGACCCTTAAAGTTGTAACTTAAAATTCTGCCCTTGCCCGTCCAAGCTCGCCCTTTGGACGCGACTCGCCAAGTGCACTAGGCGACTCACCAAGTGCACCCTTGGCTCTCCTTTTGTTCCAGTGAGCTCACTAAATGGGCTGGTCATTGGGCGATTGGAGGGGGCCAAAGGGCGACACGCCAACCAGCTTGGCGAGCTACCACTTAGCTCGCCCTTTGGTGCAACACCTAGGCCAAATGGGCAGTTCACTAGACGATCACAAGAGCACAAGGGCGACTCGCCCAATCCTTTGGGCGATCAAGTACTCCCATCGCCAAACTGCCCCTCAAAGAACAAGGTTTCTTTCGCTCAATCTTGCTAGTGTAGGCCCTTACTTGCACCCTAGGCTTCAACCTTGCCCAACTTAGGTTCTAAAACAGCCTAGACATCAACCTAAAGTCACACTAACCCAAACGTTAAGGCTCTAGTTCAATCTATCATTTTTCGAGTCGTTACAGCTTTCCTCTCCTCAGTTTATCTCCACAACCATTTCATCAAAAGACTGTTGTTATGCTTCCTCAAATCTCTGATGCCCAAGCCACCTTAATCTTTTCTATGCAAAACTGTCGCCCACTTGACCAAATTGTATCCTTTGTTCTCTTTGCAACCATGCCAAAGGAAATCTCTCCTAAGTTTGTCCAATTTCTTAACCACTTTTGCCGGTATAGTGAAAAGAGACATAACATATGTTGGGAGAGAATCTAGAACAGAGTTGATAAGAATGTGTCTACCACCAAAAGAAATGTATTGAGCCTTCCATCTGGCTAGTCTTTTTCCAGTCTTCTCGACTATACTGTCCCATATCTTCAAATCTTTGTGTGTATTACCTAAAGGCATACCCAAATAAGTTGTGGGCAATTTCCCCACTCCGCAGCCCAAAATGTCAGCTAGGCTTTGGATGTTTGTCACATCCTTAATAGGATATAAACTGCTCTTTCCCCAATTAACTTTCAAACCTGTACAAGCTTAAAAAAAACAACAAAATTAATTTGATGAATCTAAATTGCTCCTCCTGTGGCTCACAGAAAATCACGGTGTCATCGACATAAAGTAGATGACAAATCTCTTTAATATCACCATTGTTTCCACTAATCTGGAAACCTCTGATCCACTTGTTTTGAGTAGCAATCCTTATCAAACTATCAAATCCCTCCATTACCAGGATAAATAAAAAAGGTGAAAGAGGATCACCCTGTCTGATTCCCCTTTCTGAAGAGAAAAAACCTACCGGTTCTCCATTTACAAGAACGGAGAATCTCACAGTGCTTATGCAAAATTTTATCCATGCCACCCATCTTTCTCCAAAACCCATTTGTCTCAAGGTGTTTAGTAGGAAACCCCAATTTATATGATCGTATGCTTTTTCATTGTCCAGCTTGCACATTACCCCTGGAATGTTTCCTTTCAATCTAGAGTCAACACACTCACTTGCAATGAGAGCTGCATCCATTATTTGTCTACCTTTAATAAATGCCATTTGTTTTTTGTTGACAAGCTTATCAATCACTCTTTTCAACCTTTCTGCCGGTAGTTTTGCTATCACCTTGTAAACTCCAGTAATCAGACTTATTGGTCTGAAGTTTTTAAGTTCAGCAGCACTGGCTTTCTTGGGGATGAGTGCTACAAAAGTAGCATTAAAGCTCTTCTCAGTAATTCTTCTAAGGAAAGATCTAGGGAATTGTAGAGTCTTCCACTAACCTCTTCTTAACTCTAGATTCTTCCTCCTTATTTTATGCCAAACTTGGAAGGGCAAAGTGGTGGGTCATGACACTCTCCCCCACCTAATGATGTGACGACCGCGTCGCATAGCTGCTGCATGAACAATTGAGTCTTGTCTTTTCGTATGCGCAACCAGTAGTCCATTGACTCGATCAATGCCCTTGTGTAACTCCCTCAGTTGCTTCCTCATCTCTTTCAGCTCGGTCTTATGATCTACCTCTCTTTTAGGAGGCACGTGCCTTGGCGGCTCCTCTAGCATCATGGCCTCGTTCTCTTCTAGAACTTGCAATGCTGGCTAGGAATGTCGACTCCTTCTTAAGGCCTCTCACGAGCTGCATGGCCGTTAGTCGGACTTGTCCTTCCGTCTTTGGTACCTTAACTAGAGGCACCGTATATGATCCTTCTTGCTCCATGAACAAAAGTCGTTGGAGGTAAGGATCGATCACCATCACGTTCAAACTTCTTGCCATCAAACCTATAGGTATCATAATTCTTGGGATATGGTCGTTGCTCCTCGATTTTGCCACGATCTCCCCCACCTTGGTCATGACTACCTCTCATCTTCTTTCCTATGGCTCTGTCGGGCTTTTCATGCTCGAAGTCTATCAAAGCATCGGTCTGCATGATGGCTTCATCGATAATCCTGACCTATCGGCGTTCCAACTCCGTTTTGGCCCCCAATTTTGCCGCCCATCCATGAAATGGAACAACATATCTTCATCCGTGAGGTTGGGAGTCTGAAGTGTGAGGGTAGTGAACTCCTTCACGTTTGCGCGTATGCTGCCCGTCAGCTTCAGCTCCCTAAACTTGCGCTTCGCCTCATAGATGACGTTGTTAGGGAAGAAAGCCTTCTTGAACTCCACTCGGAATTGCTCCCAAGTGTTGATGGTGCAAAGTCCCTTCCCCATTTCCAACTCTTTACGCATCCACCATAGCATGGCCATCTCCGAAAGATACAATACATCGGTGTTGATCTTGTTTTTGTCGCTTTTCACTCGGCTACACTTGAAGTGATTCTCCAAGTGCCATAAGAAGTTCTCCACCTCTTGCGCATCGCGGACACCTTTGAACATAGGTGGCTTGGGAGCCTCAACCTTGGCGGCCTCCCTATCTCGGTCGAACGACGATGATCCTTCAACTTCCATGCCCTCCTTGAGTCTTTTCATTTCAGCCTTCATGGTCTCAATCGTGCTTAACGCCTCTATGAGCCGACACTCCAAGGAAGTGATGACCTCCTTCATCTCTGTGAGAAATATATGAGAAAAATATTATTGAATTGTGTATCGAAATTGTTACATTGAGACCTTATTTATAGACACTACATTGGAATCCTTTTCCAACTAGGATTCCTATTCTTATTCCTATTCCTATTCTAAGTAGGAAATACTTATTTCTATTCTAACACTCCCCCTCAAGCTGGTGCATACAAATCATATGTACCTAGCTTACAGATGTAATTAATATGAGGACATGTGAGGGACTTGGTGAAGATATCTGCAAGCTGATCATTTGACTTCACAAATTTCGTAACAATATCTTCCGAGAGTATCTTTTCTCTGACAAAGGGACAGTCAATCTCAATGTGCTTAGTCCTTTCATGAAACACTGGATTGGATGCGATATGAAGAGCCGCTTGATTATCACACACAAGTTCCATCTGATCAATGTTGCCAAATTTTAGTTCTCCCAGCAACTGTTTGATCCAAACTAGCTCACAAGTTGCTGTCGCCATTACTCGATATTTTGATTCTGCACTAGATCAAGCAACCACATTCTGTTTCTTACTCTTCCACGACACCAAATTACCTCCTACTAAAACACAATATCTGGATGTCGAACGTCTGTCAGAGGGTGATCCTGCCCAATCAACGTCTGTATATCCAATGATATGCTTATGGCCTTGATCCTCAAAGAGCAGTCCTTTACCGGGAGCTGACTTTATATATCGCAGAATACGAACAACTGCTTCCCAATGACTATCACAAGGGGAAGTCATAAACTGACTTACAACACTCACAGGAAAAGATATGTCTGGTCTAGTCAATGTGAGATAATTCAACTTTCCAACAAGCCATCTATACCTTTCAGGATTACTAAGTGGCTCCCCCTGTCCTGGAAGGAGTTTAACATTCGGATCCATAGGAGTGTCAATAGGTCTACATCCCATCATTCCTGTCTCCTTAAGAATGTCTAAGGCATACTTGCGTTGAGAAATAACAATACCTGATCTAGACTGAGCAACCTTAATACCTAGAAAATACTTCAATCTGCCAAGGTCTTTAGTCTCGAAGTGCTTAAAGAGATGTTGCTTTAAATCGGTGATCCCATCTTGATCATTACCGGTGATAACAATATCATCAACATAAACAACCAAATAGATACATCGACTTGATGCAGAATGCCGATAAAACACGGAGTGATCAACTCCACTACGAGTCATGCCAAACTCTTGAATTACTGTGCTGAACTTCCCAAACCAAGCTCGAGGAGACTGTTTTATCTTTTCCTGTGGCTAAGTTATGAACAAAACATGCGCTCCCAAAGACACGAGGGGGGGTAGGATAGAGATGTGACTGAGGAAACAATATGGAATGTGGAATCTGATTCTGAATAGAAGAAGATGGCATTCTATTTATCAAATAGCAAGACGTAAGAACTGCATCTCCCCAAAAACGTAGAGGAACATTGGATTCAAGGAGAAGAGTACGAGGGGTCTCAATACGATGCCGATTTTTTCTTTCAGCTACACCATTTTGTTGAGGGGTGTATGGACAAGTAGTCTGGTGAATAATAATGCCTTGGTGAGGCATAAACTCCTGAAATTGGGAGGATAAGTATTCTAAGGCATTATCACTACGAAAAGTACGAATAGAAACACCAAACTGATTTTGTATTTCAGCAAAGAAACTTTTGAAAATAGAAAATAACTCGGAACAATCTTTCTTTAAGATAACTCAAGTACATCTTGAATAATCATCAATGAAACTAACAAAATAACGAAATCCTAAGGTGGAACTGACTATACTAGGACCCCAAATATCAGAATGAACTAATGAAAAAATAGACTCTGAACGACCCTCAGTACTACGAGAAAACGTAGCACGAGTGTGTTTCCCAAGTTGACACGATTCACAATCTAATGTGGATAAGTTAGGCACCATCTTTTGCAGTTTGGATAGACTCGGATGTCCCAAACATTTGTGAATTAGATCTGGGGAATCTGTAACGGAGCATGCTGTTAAGGAATTCGAAGAGGTAAGATAGTAAAGGCCTTGTGATTCATGTCTTGTTCCAATCATCTGTCCCGTACTGCTATCCTGCATGAGAAAAAAATCATCGAAAAAAGTTATGCTACAATGTAGGGCTTTCGTCAAACGACTAACAGATGCTAGATTAAAAGGAGAACCAGGGACATAAAGAACAAAGTCTAGGGTGACAGAAGATAGGGGTTTGGCTTTTCCAACCCCTTTTGGTTTTGTTTGGATCTCATTGGCTAAAGTATTAGCTGGAAGAGATTGTGAATAAACAATATTGGATAAAAGTGATTTATTACCAGAGATATGATCAGAAGCCCAGTGGCCATGACCCATGTTCCAAGAGTACTAGATTGCGACACACAAGCAAAAAAATTACCCGCAATAGACACATCGGGTTGTGCAATCGAAACTACTTGTGGAGACGTTTGCTTATTTGCACGATACTGAAGAAACTCATCATATTCTGTTTGAGCAATATAAGCATTTTTGGATGGTTGATTAGGTTGATCACCATATGCTACTGGTGGAGATATCTGTTTACTTGCGCGATTTCAAAGGAACTCATTATATTCCTTTAGAACAATAGGATCATAACTGGGTGGTGGACCATGCAAAATATAACATATGTCACGAGTGTGTCCAGGCTTATGACAATGACTACACTTGGATCGAGGTTTCCCAAAACGCCCTCCCCCTCGCCAATTCTCCATAGATTGATATGTACGCTTTTCAAAGGTTTGAGATACGAGAATAGAGGAGTCAATAGTGGGCGATGAAACTACTTTGTGACTGGGAGGTGCCGCAAGACGAAGGAGACGAGAGAATAATTCATCGATTGTAGGAACTATAGGGCTAGCTAAAATTTGATCACGCATAGAATCATGATTAGGAGGAAGTCCAGCAAGAGTAAGAACTAGAAATAATGTTTGTCTGTGTTCTTGTTGTTTTTCCACATTCGTAGTAACTGGCATCAACGTGTTGAATTCCTCCATGACTGCCTGTACCTGTCCCAAGTAAGTAGACATATCGGATTCTTGTTTCTTTAAGTTGGTTAATCGAGATATCACATCATAGAATTGAGATATGTTATTAGTGTATAAAGCACGAGCCTTTTCCCAAACTGTATAACACGTCTGGAATGGGCGAAACAAGGGCATCAATTTGGAATCAATAGAATGCCATAGGAGACTACATAATTGAGCATCTACTTTCTCCCATTGTGCTTTGGCTTTTGCATCTTCCTCACTAGTCTTTGCCTTTACATCTACCACATAAGTCTTGTTCGTTAAGTGATCTTGGACACCTTGACCCTTGCGGCACCACAGCTCAACCGAGGAAGCCCAAGATAAATAGTTTGAACTTCCCAATAAAAGTTCTGAAGTGATTATAGGGCTAGAACTTCCAATCCCCATATTTTTAGAACCAAAAACATCACACCCAAAAGACATTATGCTAAATTTGTCTTGGAAACAACAAAAAAAACTTGATTATTGAGATCTGATTGTTGGAAAATTCAAATCTCAAAGAAAAAGTCGTCGGAAACAGCCTAGAAATAGCTGAAACCCTAATTCCGGCGATTGGATCTGGTCAAAAACAGTATGGGCCTGGTCGGAATGGCTGGACGACCCCAACTGTCAAAACATTTCCCAAAAAATATGATAAAAAATGCCCTCACGTGCCGGCGCGTGGGCCAGATCTCGCCAAAAACTACCACCTCCGATCGGTGCGTGAGAGGGCGTGGGGTGATGTTTTTCGGTGGTTCTGGCTTGGGTTTGGTTGCGGGGGCTTTCCGAGCCTCGTGGTGGCGTTGGTTTTCGCACAACACCCACAGAAAGAAAAAAGAATAACAAAATCAGTCCCAACAGTCACCGGAAATTGACATAGACATACGGTGATTTGTTTGTTCTCACCAATGCTCTAATACCATGTGAGAAAAATATTATTGAATTGTGCATCTAAATTGTTACATTGAGACCCTATTTATAGACACTACATTGGAATCCTTTTCCAACTAGGATTCTTATTCCTATTCCTATTCTAAGTAGGAAATACTTATTTCTATTCAAACAATCTCAAACTCAGCACCCTGGCGACCCTCCAACTCTTTGAGGATGTGGTCATTCTCCTCAAGGGTGAAGTCCTCCAAAGTCTTGAACTTGCCATCAACCTCATTCAAGCACATGCCTAAGATATCCACAGCCTGCCTCGCCATGTCTACCCTTGCGACCCACTCTACTCCGGGTGTGGCGTCAATGGGCTCCTTGCCACGGTCATCATCACTCGCGTCGGTGGTCAAAGGTGGGTGAGACGTTAGCACCTCGCTTGGTGTAGGGTTGAGCAACATTTCGTCGCTACTCTTAAGGTGCTTCTTTCCCTTGCGGTGTTTCTTTCCTCCATCCAGCCTGATGTTGGTGGTGCTAGCGACATTAAAGTCTCCTTCGTTGGCCATTCTCTTAGTATCAAACCTTTGCTCTGATACCACGTTGTCACGAACTTAGAGTCTCACTAAAGCTCTGTGCGGCACTTGACAACTTACTCACTAATCTTTCAAGATCTTGTAAGCTCAAGTAAGCCCTTTGAAACTAAGATTGCTAAGAGAATGCAAGAAAGACTTAGAAAGACTTGGAAAGCTTTGGAAGAAGACTTTGTATTGCTTTGTGGAAGATTGCTTACAACTTGTTGGATGATTTACAAATAAGAGGACCCTTCGGGGTGGCCCAGTGGTTTGGGCTTCGGACTTTCATGTTGGAGGTCTCAAGTTCGAAACCCCTTGCCAGCGAAAGCAAAGGGTTCACTTCTGGGTCGAGCTCGTCGCACCGGGCTTGCCTAGTGCGGGTTACCTCTCCTATGTGGTTTGCGAGCTATTGCATAGGAGCGGGGTTTTACCTTGTGCGCACCCAAAGGGTAGCGGCTGCGGGTTTCCCTTGTCATCAAAAAAATGATTTACAAATAAGAGGTCCTCTATTTATACTACTCCCTAGGGGCCCAAGTGTAAATAATAATTACTTTACAAGTCTCTACAATATTTACACTTTAGTCCTAATCTAGAATTCTCTACAAGTTCTAGAGAATTCCAAAGCCTTCCTTGAAAATGTCTAGTCCCTCATTTAGAATTCTCTAAACTCCTTTCTAAGACATTTTCTAAGGCATTCTAGAGTCTTCTAAGGAAAGATCTAGGGAATTCTAGAGTCTTCCACTAACCTCTCCATAACTCTAGATTCTTCCTCCTTATTTTATGCCAAACTTGAAGGGCAAAGTGGCGGGTTAAGACACTATTCCCCAAACTACAAATTTGAGGCAGTTCTGCAGGAATTTTCTTGCCATATCTCTAGTGTATACGCACCTAATGGAAAGATAGAAAGGAGGTTAGTGTGGGATGAATTAGGGGCAGTGGGAGGATTGATAGAAGGTCCTTAGCGATATGTGGAGACTTTAACGTCTGCAAATTTCACTCTGGAAAAAGGAACTAAAACAAAAGAACTTCAACAACGGTGGAGTTCTCCGACTTCATAGAGGATATGGATTTGGTCGACACACAGTGGGAAGATGGCTCATTCACATGGTTTATTGGAGATAATCAAGAGGCTGTGTCAAGGATAGACACATTTCTTCTCTCTTCTGAATGGGATGAAAGTTTCAGTAAACATAAAACAAGTGCCTTTGCAAAGGCTGGTTTCGGATCATGTGCCTATTGCACTTCAATGTGGTATCTGGGAGGTCCCAAAATCCTATTTCAAATTCCAGAATTGGTGATTGACAAAAGAAGGTTTTGTGGACAAAGTTAGTGATTGATGGAATTCTTTTGAGTTCTCAAGGAGGCCTGATTATATCTTAGCCTCCAAACTTAAAGCCCTCAAAGAAAAGCTCAAGGAATGGAGTAGGAGTGATCAAAGGAGTCTGGAAGTCCAAAAGTCAAGATTGCTTAGCCAAATGGCAGATCTGAACTCCAGGGTCATGACAGAAGAGGAAATTGCTAAAAAAGCGGAGTTATGTTTGGAACTGGAAGAAGTCTAAAAAATGATGAGAGTGTACGGAGACAGAAATCAAGGGCACTATGGCTCAAGGGGGTGATAAAAACACCAAGTTTTTTCATCAATCAGCAAATGGCCATAAGAGATACAACCACATTGACAAACTAGAGGTGCAAGGGGAGACTATTGTGGAACCAGCAATAAAAGAAGAGATAGTCAAATTCTATAATAAGCTTTATACGGAGGAGGTAGAATGGAGGCCTACTGGAAATATTAGCAACTGCCCTAGAATTACAGAAGCCGAAAAAGAAGTTTTGCAGGCCCAGATGGTTATACTATGGGATTTTACATTAAGTGTTGGGAGGTTCTGAAGTACAATATCATGCAAGCTTTCCACAACTTCCATTCTAAGGAGATGTTTGAAAAAAGTTTCAATGCTACTTATATAGCCCTGATACCCAAGAAGAAAAGGGCAAAAGAGTTGAAGGATTTCAGGCCAATTAGTCTAGTAGGGAGTTTCTACAAATTGGTCACCAAAGTCTTGACATAAAGGTTGAAAAGGGTGGTGGACACATTGGTAGATTCATAATAGATGGCTTTTATTAGAGGCAGACAAATTATGGATGTTGTGTTGATAGCCAATGAGGCAGTCGATTCAAGAATTTCTCAAAAGAAACTTGGTATTCTATGTAAACTTGATATTGAGAAAGCCTATGATCATGTCAATTGGGAATTTATCTTGCAAGTCCCTATGCAAATGGGTTTTGGTGCTAAATGGGTCAACAGGGTAAAATTTTGTATCTCAATATTGAAGTTCTCAATTCTTGTCAATGGTGGCCCTGAAGGCTTTTTCATGCTCAGAGAGGGATCAAACAAGGGGACCCCATATTCCTGTTTTTGTTCATTTTAGCCATGGAAGGTCTTAACAACATGGTAAAGGTGGCCAATACTAATGGATGGATCAGAGGTTTTGAATTGGCCAAAAACAATAACCAAAGAATGGAAATCACTCATCTTCAATACGCTGATGACACTTTAATATTTTGTGGGGCAGAAGAGGAACAATTGAAGTACTTGAGAGTGATACTAATTCTGTTTGAGGCCATCTCAGGTTTTCACATCAATCGAAGGAAGAGCCACATTTATTCCATCAATCATGTGCCTGATATGGAGTCGCTGGCTATAATCCTAGGTGGTGAAGTGGGTAACCTAACAACAAAATACTTAGGTATGCCTTTGGGAGAAAAATCTAATTCTAAAGGGATTTGGGACTCAGTATTGGAGAAGTGTGAGAAGAAACTGACAAGGTGGAAATCTCAGTATTTGTCTCTCGGCGGTAGACTCACTTTGATTAATGTTGTCTTGGATGCTTTGCCTACTTATATGCTTTTCCTATTCCCAATCCCTCCTAGAGTCATTCAAAGGCTAGACAAGGTCAGGAGATCCTTCCTTTGGCAAGGGAATAAGGAAAAAAGAGCTTTTCACCTAGTCAAGTCGAAGGAAATCTTCAGAAGCAAGAGACAAGGGGGACTTGGCATCATGAATTTGAAGCGTTGTAGCAAAGCTTTGAAGCGTAAATGACTCTGGAGATATTCACAGGCACCTCAAACACTATGGAGCAGAGTCATAAAGAGTACGTATGGGAAGAGGATAGTTGGGTCTCCAAGGAGATCAATACTCCATATGAAATTAGTCTTTGGAGGACTATCAGAAGCTACATGCCTTTTCTCAAAAATCACTCCCACATCAGAGTGGTTGGTGGGAACAAGACTAAGTTTTGGAAAGACAAATGGATTGGGACAAGGAGATTTAAAGATATGTTCCCATATTTATTTGTTATAGCCTTAGACCAACATAAATTAGTTGCCGAGATGTGGACACAACTAGGGTGGGAGCTTAAACTTAGAAGAATGTTTAATATTTGGGAGATACCTAGACTTGCGGAACTGGTTACCAGTTGGAGAGTTTTCAAGGGTTGCAAGAAGGTGCAAATTGCCTATGGTGGAGTGGACATGTAAGTGGAGCATATAAGGTCAACTCAGGGTATAGGATTTTGAATCAGGTAGAGCCACATATTACTAACTGGCCTTGGAAGCATATTTGGAAGACTAAGATACCTTACAAAGTATCTTGTTTCACCTGGCTTCTAGCTAAAGAAGCAGTTTTGACGAGAAAATGATCAAAATGGTCCTTAATGTATAAGGGTTAAATTATTTTGGTCCTCTATATATATCATCTTATCTAAATAGTCCTTAATGTATACAAAATGACGATTATTTTAGTCCTTAGCCCTAAAACTAACCAAAAAGATAAAAAAATCTGTTAACTTTAACAATGGGTCCCTTGGAATTGAGACCCTTCTTCCTCAATATGCTCTTTTCACCATCACCACAAGCACACCCTATTCCTTTAACTTTTTTCTTTCACCATTTGAGGTCAGGCTCCATATACACTACACCCATTTCTGATCTCCCTCTAAAAATTCTATTTTCATACATAATAATAAGTAGAAAATCAAGATTACCAAAACAAATGTGAACTAAGTAAACTGGATAAAAGTCTCTATTTTCCCTCCGAGGAGATCGCCATAAATAAACTTTTTTTAAGTTGTAACTAGTTATTCTCTTTTATTAAAGTGATCTATGGGGGATATTGCTATCTTTTCGTTGTAACCTTTTCAAAATTAGTAAGTTTTCCAAGCATTGTTTTTCATTCTATTTTTAAAATAAAAGGGTAAAAATTGAACAAACAGAGATAGAAAATAAAAATCTTACAAATGTTCTTTTGAATTTTAAAGAAATTTTTGCGAGTATGAGAAGATTTTGACAGTGGAAATTGTAAAAGAAATGGCAACCGAAAGAAGAAGGAGAAAAAATGGTGGAAAAAGATGATGGAGGAAGAAGGGTCCACCAATTGTGGGACCCACAGTTAAGTTTAACAATTTTTTTATTTTTCAGTGTGTTTTTAGGGCTAAGGATCAAAATGATACTCTTTTAGTATACATTAAGGACTATTTGGATAAGATGAAATATATAAAGGATCAAGATAATTCAACCCCTATACATAAAGAACTATTTTGATAATTTTCTCAGTTTTGACACATGAAAATTTGATCAAAAGGAACATTGCTCTCTGCTCTAGATGTTTCCTTTGCCAAAAGGAAGCTGAAACAGTAAACCATTTGTTCCTGTATCGCAGTATTACGGATCAACAATGGAAAATTTTCATCAATCTCCATAGCCTGGACTATGCCAAGCAAGATTGCTGACACTCTTTTTAGCTGGGAGGAAGCAGGAGCAGGTGTAGGAAATAGAGAGAGATGGAAGATCATCCCATCATGTATTTGGTGGACTATTTGGAAGGAAATAAATGATAGGTGTTTTGAGGATAGGAGGAGTTTAGTACAGGATATTAAGCTGAAATGCATTTTGCTTTTCTGTTTTTGGTACACTAAACTGTATTCTAGTGACACTGAATCAATCCTAGATGTCCTAGGCACCATTTAGGATTGGTTTCAAATCTGGTATATTCTGTATCTATTCCATTTGTAAATTGATTTTTTCAGTACGAAGTACTGGTTTTAATACAAAGTTACCTTACTAAAAAAAAAAGACTTCAAACATATCAACTTAATAGGTGGTGCTTACAAGTTATTTTCGAAGGTGCTGATTGAAAGACTAAGAAGGGTGATGTCAAAATTGGTGGGACTCAACAATTTGCCTTTATTAAGGGGAGGAATATTATGGATGTTGTATAAGTGGCTAATGAAGCAGTTGACTCAAGAATCAAACAAAATGAACCTAGTATGTTATGCAAGCTTGACATTTAAAAGGCATATGATAATGTCAGGTGTGGGTGGGATGGGGTTGGGGGGGGGGGGCTTATTTTACATATTAGGGAGGATGGGCTTTGGACACAAATGAATTAATTGAATCAACCAATGCACAGGTGATCCATTGTCTCACTCTTTCTTAATTTTGGCTATGGAAGGTCTTAACAATATGGGAAGACAAACTAAGAACTATGGTTAGGAGTGGCAACAAAAAAAGACTTAGAACTATAATTAAATTAATGGATTTGATATGGCTAGGAGTGACAACAACTGCCGGGAGATAACTCATTTACAATATGCAAATGATACTTTTATTTTCTGCCAATGAGGAGCAACTCAAGTTTCTGAGTGTGATTCTGGTTCTATTTGAAAGTGTTTCTATCCTTTAATATCAATTGGAGGAAAAACTCCCTATTTCCTATCAATGAAGCCAGAAACATGGAACACTTCAATCTTGGGTGGAGTAGTTGGTGTCCCTGTCCACTATCTACCATGGTATGCCCTGAGGGGCAAAGATAAAACCCATGGAAATTTTGGAATGGTATTATTGAGAAATGTGAGAAGAAACTAACTAGGTTGAAGTTTCAGTTTTTGTCTTTGGGAGGAAGACTTGTACTTATAAACTCTGTATGATGTCCTCCCTAGTCCCTACATATATTGGGGAGAATGTGCTTTGGACACAAATGGATTAATTAAATCAAACGATGCACATCATCTATGTATTTTTCTAATCTTATAAATGGTTCTCCTGCTGGTTTCTTTAAGGCTCAAATAGGGCTACAACAAGGTGATCCATTGTCTCCCTTGTTAATTTTGGCTATAGAAGGTCTTAATAATATGGGAAGACAACTAAGAACTATGGTTAGGAGTGACAACCAAAAAACCGAAGAACTAAGGTAGGATAAATGGCTTTGATATGGCTAGGAGTGATAATAGTCGGAGATTACTCATTTACAATATGCAAGTGACACTTATTTTCTGTGATGCCAATGAGGAGCAACTTAAGTTTTTGAGGTGATTTTGGTTCTGTTTGATAGTGTTTCTGGACTTCACATCAATTGGAGGAAGAGCTCCCTATTTCCTATCAATAATCCACAAACATGGAACACTTCAATTTTTCCCTGCCCACTGTCTACCTTGGTATGCCTTTTAGGGGAAAAGTCAAAATCCAAGGAAATTTGGAAATGTATTATTGAGAAATGTGAGAAGAAACTAACTTGGTGGAAGTCTTCAGTATTTGTATTTGGGAGGAAGACTTGTACTTATAAACGCTGTGTTAGATGCCCTCCCTACATATATGATGTTTTTGTTTTCATGTCCAACTAGAGTTATTAAAAGACTAGACACAATAAGATCTTTCCTTTGGCAAGGAGAAACAACGATGATGAAGGCTTTCATTTGGTAAAATGGAAGGTTTAAACAGTGAGCAAAAAGAAGGGGGGACTGGAAATTAGGGATCTGAAGTTCCGGAGCTAAATATGAGGAAGTGGACAAACGGAAACACAGGAATTCCAGATGTTTCGAGAATATGAGCAGGATTGGAGGCAAAGGATAGAAGAAGATGGAGAATTGTCCCGGCTAGTATTTGGTCGACAATCTGGAAACACAGGAATTCCAGATGTTTCGAGAATATGAGCAACTCTATTCAAAAGATCAAATTGAACTGTATTTTGCTCTTTTGTTTTTGGTGTCAACAGTCCTACTCAGGAGAAACTGTAGAAATTCTTGATGTGCTAGATTCAATTTAGATTGTCAGAATAGCTTCAGTTTCTGAGAGTCAAATTGTATATATGGTTTCAGTACAAGGATTGTACTGTTTTGTTCATTTATAGAAATACACACAAGTTACCAGTTTCAAAAAAAAAAAATTTAAAAAAATTCCCAAGGATTTGAGCACCCTTGTTATCAAAATCTTTTCTCCACCTCTACTCAATTGTTCCATCATAATTTTTCGTTCTCGGCACTTCTTTTTTCAATTGGATTGAGATTTAAGATGACATGAGAAAATAGTCTTCAAGCTTTGAAAACATCCTAGTTTTGATTGGGATAAGTGGAAGAAGGGTGGGTGATTCATCATCTCTTTTGTTGAGCCCTGAATCCTCAGCATTCATTGCCCTTGTGATCTGAGTGAATAATTGCTGCAACAGTTTCAGAAAAAGTTTAGACGTGCTGAAATTTGTGTTCTCAAGTCTTAACTAGTTCTTAGTTTTTGCTTAGATTGTTGTGTCACATCCACATGTCATGGGTCTTGCCTCTTAGTGGTATTTTCATTTGTTGCAGGTTGAACCGATCCGGAACTTCTTTGCTGCTCTTTTCCTATCCAGCATTGGAATGCTTATCCATGTTCATTTTCTCTGGAATCATATCGATATTTTACTGGCAGCTGTTATATTGGTCGTCATCATAAAAACTATTGTGGTTGCTGCAGTGGTCAAGGGTTTTGGCTACACCAACAAAGCTGCACTTCTTGTAAGTAGTCCAAACTGTTTTGCCAAAGAGTTTGCTCTAGTGGTAGAGATCCCATTCACCTCCAACCATGAGTTTGGGTTGACCCGTGTCATCAAGGAGAATAAGTGGAGAATACCACAGTGGCCCCTGGGCAGGAGGGTTTGGATGTGTAGGGTATCCAAATGAAGTATTCAGAACTGTTTATGTCCACCTAAAAAAATGTTTAATGTCCTATATATAACAGTTGTTGAACTCTGTATTTGTTCCTCTGGTTTTGCATTACAAGTTCTTTGTTTGTATGGTATGTCCAGGTTGGTATGTCTCTGGCTCAAATAGGGGAGTTTGCATTTGTTCTTCTCAGTCGCGCTTCAAACGTTCATCTAATTGAGGTAGTGGTTTAGTTAAAGTACTCTGCTCCGCAAAAGTAATTTTTTTTTTCTATTAGTTTGTATGCTAATATGTCGTTGTAACAAATATTACTTTACTTTGTATGCTAATATGATGTTGTGTGTTATTTTAAGTAGCATTAAGGAGGAACTTTTGTTTAGGAGATTGGGATTACAGATGATTTTATATATTTGAAGGGTAGTCCTTGGTTTCTAATTTCCTTTTGCACTCATGAGGTCCCTATTTGTACAGAGATTGGTTGTTCTTACTAGAAATCGGTATCTTGTATATGACTTGTATATGGAATTTCCTCTTTTACATAAACAAAATTACTTACCATATCGACAAAGGAAATCTGTGTCACACATGAAATCAAAATTTATCAAGTAAAATTACTCGTAATGCTTTGCTTGTTGCCACTCCTTTATGTATTTTTAATCTAGGTTGATGTTATGAACTGATAACGTTGAGATGAGTGATGGAATTGGTCACTGCTGCAGGGTAAAGTGTATATGCTGCTTCTGGGAACAACTGCACTTAGCCTGGTATGTAAAATGTGTTGCTCTCTCCATTTTTGACAAAATGTGCCTTTAGTCTCGCTTTTGTGACTTCTATAGATTCTCAGTAAGTCTGTTTTGGTTGTTGGCATTTATGTTAAATGGGTTCTGGGCATTGCAGTCTCTGAACATACTGCACTTTCTGAATGTTTGAGATACATGGTGACAACTTCCCTTTGTACATCCTTTGGTTGTGAGCACAAGTCTTGATGCGCTAATGGAAGGGCATAGCTGTTAGAATATGAATAGGTTTATACAATTCTATAAGAATAGGAATAGGTTTACACAATCCTATTAGAATAGGAATAGGTTTATACAATCCTATTTAGAATAGGAATAGTAAATAGTATCCTACTTGGTAAAAGATTGTATTCTAATGTCTATAAATAAGGTCTCTATATAACAATATAGATACAACAACAATTCAATAATATTTTTTTCTTATATTTCTTACATGGTATCAAAGCCTCTACGATCTTGATAGAAAATCAAAGAGCTTTCGTTGCCAGCGGGCGGCTATTACTCATATATGTCGCCCGTCCGGCCAATGATTATGTTAGCAAAAGTTGGGTCACCGTGTATCTTTCTGGTGACTATTTTCTCATATCTAATTTGTGTAGCACCGTGCCATATTCCGGTGACTACTTTTTCATATCTAATTTGTGTAGCACCGTGCCATCCTTCCGGTGAGTACCTTTTTTTGCATATGTTATTTGCGTAGCACCGTGCATTCTCCAGACTACTTTTCATAATTAATTTGTGTAGTACCGTGGATTTTTCCAAACTACTTTCTCATATTTGAGTTGCATAGCATCATGTGTCTTTTCAGTGACTCTTCAGATTTGATTTGCGTAGTTCCATTCGTCTTTCTGATGACTCCTCAAATCTGATTTGCGTAGGGTTGTGCCATCATTCCAACCCTACCGGTATAATTATTCTTTTTAGTAGGGCCGTGCCATCATTCCGATCCTACCCATATTATTTCTCTTCTTCAATGAGGTCATTCCATCAATTCAAACTATCCTATATAATTTCTATTTTCTAGTTGGGTCGTGACATCATTCCGACCCTACCCATATAATATTATTTGTTAGATTGTGACTATTTTTAGCCATCAAATCTAATACTCTAGTGTATGAGCATCTTCCGGTGACTTTCTTGTCTAATATCGACTCGTCTATTGATTCCAATATGATTCATATACTTTATACTAGATTTTGAGCACTTACAACGACCGCTGCATTGTGAAGAAGTCTATATGGAGCAACCACCTAATTTTGTTGCTCAGGGGGAGTTTAGTAGCCTTGTATGTCGATTATGTGAGTCACTCTATGGTCTAAAACAGTCTTTGCAAGTTTGGTTTGGGAAGTTCAACACTGTAATTTTATCACTCTGTGTTTTATCGGCATTATGCATCAAATTCAGTATTTCATGAGAAGATTAAGCACATTGAGATTGACTAACATTATGCATCAAATCCAGTATTTAATGAGAAGACAAGCACATTGAGATTGACTGTCAATTTTGTGAAGTCGACTGATCAACTTGCAGATATCTCACCAAGCCCCTCATTGGTCCTCGTATTAATTACATATGTAACAAGCTAGGTACATGAATTGTATGCACTAGCTTGAGGGGGAGTGTTAGAATATGAATAGGTTTATACAATCCTATAAGAATAGGAATAGGTTTACACAATCCTATTAGAATATGAATAGGTTTATACAATCTTATTTAGAATAGGAATAGGAATAGGGATAGTAAATAGTATCCTACTTGGTAAAGGATTGTATTCTAGTGTCTATAAATAAAGTCTCTATGTAACAATGTAGATACAACAACAATTCAATAATATTCTTTTCTTATATTTCTCACAATAGCATTAATCTGCCTCTAAATATATCTCTCATTTTGGATGGTTTATGCTTCGATGAGTAAAGTAATTCTATAAAAGTGTCTGTTTGCATGGACCGGGATGTGGAAAGTGGACCGATCCAATGAATGCTTTTTATTTAACTGGCCGAATCAAAAGTACTGTTGTTGCATGCTCAGTGCTCGTGCCTTTTTGAGGAGAGAGCAGCTGCATCTGAAAGATGCTTCAGACTTGTGGCAATTTTGCATGCTGAACTTAAGAGCTGAATTAGGGGGTTTCCTTGACTCCATTTTGGTAGGGTTAGTAGTGGAAATTCTTGAACGATGATTTGGATTAAAAATATAAAAGATTGAAGCTTCTTCCTAGATATCTTTACCAATATTAGCTGCATTGATATTAGTCTGCTGTACATTGTGTGGCCAAATTCAAGGTGAGTTAGCTGCAGACAGATGTATTTGCAGAAAAGGGGCACTAGAAGTTTCTAAATGGCATGACAAAATGTTTGTAGATTACATAATCTATTTTCCCTCGGTTTTAGGCCAAAACAAATAAAAGGGTTCCCACATAAGTTTATTGAGGTCAAATATAGAAGGAAAGGAAAGAAAAAAAGTAGAATGTGAGAGTATCATTAAGTTGTATATCTAGAGAAAAAATGCTCAGGCACAAGAATCGAGGTCAACCTGCCTGTAGCGTGAATTTCAAATTACTTTCCTTTTCTGGGGGAATTTTTCCGGTACGATGTTAAAGTCTTGCTCAACAGGGAAAATAGCATTTACTACAATGCTGGTTTTCAGTCGTGTGAGATCACAAAATGTCAAACGGAGGCAGAATCATGGTACGAATGGTTGGAACAGAGCAGATACTTATTGCAGAGAGTTAAAATCAGCCATAAAGTCCTAAGATGGCTAACAACAATATTTATTGAAGAGTCAAAGGGACAGGGAAAGGTAGTTAGGAGATGGAAAACAAAAGACCACTTCTCCGAGTTTTTTTGCACTCTTAAAAACAATGAGAATGGAAGATACATCAGCTTTATAGCCATACTAATATTTATTCCATTTTTATTTCTTCTTTATGTTTTTCACATAGTTCTATGAACCATCATTGTAAAAATTTCATTCTAGCTCCTAGGGTATCTGTTAGTCCTGCTTCATTCCAACTTTTTATTACTTTTGAACTAAAAGGTTCGGGTAATTTCGTAAAATATAGTTTCCTTATTTCTTTACTTTCTTCCGTACTATGTGTTCCTTTATAATAAAATTCTCTGAATGCACATGTATATTCATCTATATAACACATATTACATATTGCTAATTTTGTCATTAAATTTCTATTTATAATTTTTTCTTTATTTTGTTCTTCTATTTCTGTTGTCATACTACTAAATTCATTTCTTATAGCTATTTCGTATTTATATAATA
>JAJOOO010019199.1:0-26603 GCA_029582685.1 Solanum piurae | reverse complement strand
ATTTTCTGAGCTGGATCTGGGAGGGGCTGCAGTGGTGAACCACGGACCACCAGCACGGGCCGTGGTCTGACCTACGGTCCGTGGATGGTGACCGTAAGTTGCACCTGCAATTTCTCAAAATCTGCATTTTTGGTCTGTTTCGAATACGGGGTGTTACAGATTTTTAGGGACATTGCTGGGTATCTGTATCTAAAAGTGATTTAAGGAAAAGAATCGAGTTTGGGTGGATTGGGGAAGAAAAACGAAGTAGAAATTTCGACGGGCGAAATCTAAACATGGCAGCGCGTCGCGCGACTTGTTCCTAGAATTGAAATCCCAGCTTCATGTCGCGGAGCTGACACGAGGTGTTCTGCCTCAAAAGACATTTTCGGAACCAAAATTAAATTATGCCTGCGCATCGCGGACCCACCTTCAAATGTTGATTTTTCGGTATTTTCTCATGTTTAACTATCTAGAATCATTCCTAAACATCATGAGATCTTTCTAGTAAAAAATCTTAATCCTTGAATCCATACTTCAATTCAAGGATCAGTTAAGAGTCAAGTCAAGATTAGTTATGAGTCAAGTCAATAGCAGTTAAGGTCAAAGTCAAGAGTAGTCAAGAGTCAAGTTAAGATAAGTTCTTAAAGTTTTCAAAAGTCTTTCACAAATGTTTTAACTTTGTTTTAAGACTTAAGTTTTGAGTTCAGTAATGAAGTAAAGTTGAAGATCTTCTTTTCAAAGAAGTATATGGGGACTATGTATTCCCAAAGAGATTTAAAAACGTTTTCACATTTTAAATAAGAATGGAAACTGAGATTTCCAAAGAGCCTTCGGGCTAGTTTTCAGAAAAGAGTAATATCTTTCTAAATGAAGCAAGAAGAGAAAGTGAGATTTCCAAGATAGCCTTTGAGCTAAGTTTTTGAGCACTAATCTCAAATCACAGAAAGAAGTGTGTTTTTAAAACATAAAGAGCTAGTATATTTTTGGGAGTAGTATTGAGCACCGATTTGGGGGATAGTTCAGATAACTCACAGCCCCCCATAAACCATGTAGCCACCATGGGTAGAAAAGGGTCATACTTTTTAGATGAAACCTTTTCACAATAGACTAGTGGATCCACTTAGTAGTTCAGGTCCTATACCTTTGGCCGGGTATAGGATGCGCTGACAGCGTGAGGTAGATCGTTGTATCATCACTATAGCTCTTATGTGATGGTTGTCGGTTAGAGAAACTTCCACATAAGTTATTGTATTTTTCACATACATCTCAGAATTATATGTATCTTTGCATACATACAGAGTTGACATCATGTTTTAAACAACTTTTCTTTATATTGCACTTGTTTTAAACTGCATTATATTGAAATGAGTTCAGTTAAGTATTCTTGAATTGAGAAGAGCCTAGGTAAGTGTTTCTTTCAGATTCCCTTTCAAGCCTATGTTGTTTTAGCATTCCAACTCGCATACTCGTACATTCAATGTACTGATGCTAGTTGGCCTGCATCATCTTATGATGCAGACACAGGTAACTAGGATCGGCATTCCGACGCATCGTTGATCCAGTGAGCAGTTCAAAATCCATTGGTGAACCTTCTTGCTTTCCAGAGAATCCATGTCATTGCTTTCTAGTTTAGTTATTAGGATGTTGTGGGGTCTGTCCCAACATCCATCTCAGTTGTTATTAAAGGCTTCATAGACAGTTATATGTTAGTCCTTTGAGTCTTTTCATTATCATTTCTTATTGTCCAGACTTGGGTTGCCACTTTTGGCCAAGTTGAATGTTTAACCTTTTAACATTCTCAGTTGTTTCATTATTCAGTTCAGTTAAGTTCTTTGATAATTATAGATATAAATATTGTCTTCCGCTGAGTTAAGTAAGTTAGGTCAAGTGTTTGGTTGGGGCCAAAAATGGTCTTCGAGTGCCAGTCCCGCCCAAGGTGTAGGCTCGGGGCGTGACAATCCATCTAGTAAGTAAGTTGATCTCATAGCTATGTACTAGAAATTACAGGATATTACACAGAAGAGAAGAATACGAAAAACAAAGAATAAATATAGAAATTAAATAAGGGAGGGAGAATTAAGAAATACATAAAGTTTCCCCAAGATCAGATATCAGTCGGTGTTCAAGCTACTAACCATTACAGAAATATAAAGAAAGTAAAATTATGCAGAACCATCTCCGAACACAAAATAAAGACTACTCCAGCCAAAATAGAAGGATATAAACAACTCTAAATGCTATGAGTTCACCACAAGTCTCTGATCCAAGCCTAGTCCACACGAAGTAAAAGCCAATGGTGAGAAATCGTACTACGATATGCAGGGTGTAGAAGAGTAGTATGATTACTAAACATGTGATACTGTGATGACTCTTTTAAGTTGTTAAAAGTAGGCCAATGGTGAAATAAATCAAGCCAGAGAACTTTCTAGGTAGTGACTTAAAAATGTTAGGCTAGGCTAGCCTCAGACAAAATTTGGGTTTATGCGGTCTTGGGCCATCCAAGAATGGGTGGGATGTAATTTCTAGGATGGGTAGACATTTTCTTATTGCCAAGACATTAAGAAACTCGTATGACTTTACAAAATTGAATTCGGGTTAGTAGAACTCTTATAATCCATCTTCGCATAAAAGGGATAGTTTGAGATGCCAAGGGAAAAAGGTATGTTGTAAAAAATAACTTTTCAGGGAATTTCGAGTTGCAGTACTTCATGCAATATGAGACAGCGCGATGCACCCACTAAAGCAGGTGTGTGCAGGATCTATAATAGGGTAAGTAAGGATTTTATGTAGAAAAAATGTCTCAAAATCTCCTATTTTCCACATAATTATTCTTGGGATTGAGAGGGTCGATTTAAGGTTGTTTGCACCTATTTTTCCATGAAATTTTCCAGTTAAAGTAAATTCGTTACTCCACAATTTTATAAATTGATTCTTAAGCCTTAAAATCGAAGATATTACTCTTAGTAGAGGGTTTTGATTTGATTTAATGATGGAAAAAGCCTTATGTTGGGGAAGATGATCATGAATAGGCTCATGGTTAGGATTTGGTTATAATCTGGGTGATTTCTAGGCCATCTGTGATTGATTGTTGTGTTTATTTATTGTTTTAGACCAAGAACAAGTCAAGACACTTCAAAAGGGAAAAACTCGGGGTCTTTAGAATTTCCAAGGGGCTTGATTCGAGGTAGGTGATGGTTATATGTTTTTTGGTTTATGTATGTATGCATGTCTACTGCTTTATAGTTTCATTGGTGCAATACATGTTGGAGAAAACATAGAAAAACATATAAAATGACATCATGTTGATAATCTCATGTAATAAACCTATTTATGTGACTTCTGATTGGAAGTGTTATTGTTCATTGTGTTTGTGGTTGTTCATGATTGTTTGTGATTGCTGGTTGAATCCAATAACATATTGGTACATGAATTTTCTTATACCAAAATGGGATGTAGGTGGCATCAAGACCTAAAGATATTTTGCATCATGACAAAGAGATATGTAGGGCCAGTTGCGAATCTCATGAATTATATATTCATGAAAACTATTGTTGTTGTTCAAAATGAGTAATTTAGACTCATGCTCAAACAAGCACTAGTCTCCGTTTATTTAAAAGACTCTAGTAATAATGTATAATTTGAATAAAAGTATATAAAAATATAAAATATATTTGGGATTACACATAAGACTTACAAACCTAATAGATTTGGGATTACACATAAGACTTACAATATAACATCCCGTATCCTAGACAAACCAGATTGCAGATTTCAGAAGCTACAGGTACCACCGATGGGCACCACCTATGGACCGAGAGATCACCATGTAAAAATTCATTTTTGACGTTGATTTGTTTAATGTTTTATTTAAGTATGACAATAACAAATAAGATTAGTCAGATTGTGGTAGATTTAACAATTGGACTAAAGGTTCGGAAAAATCCACTCCTTCAAGTTGATTATATCCTTTGTAACCATACGTGCTTTGAAATGTTTCACTAATCTGTCAGACTTTAGCTTAGTCTTGAATACCCATCGAGAGCCAACAACATTCATTTGATGATGACCAAGGACCAATTTCCAAGTATTATTTGACTTTAAGGCAGGTAATTCCTCATTCATCGCACCCAACCAGTAGGGATTAGTAAGGGATGTTTTGATGGTTTTAGGCTCAGACATATCACTTTGAAGTAAAGCTGTAAAGGTCAGGGATTGAACTGATGGATTTGGAAGTGTTTGGGTTTTTGCTCGTGTAAGCATTTGATGGTTGTTTGTTGCATAATTAGGTGTAGTCCAGATGGTAGAAGATGTGGTAGGAGGACACAATAAATGTGGGAGTTTGACAAATAAATCAATAACTGGTATGGTGGAGAGATCAAGACTAGACGAAGTGGAAGAAGATTTCGATGTTAATGAGTAATTAGTTGTTGAAGCAACGGCTGTTTCGATGCTTGGCAGTGGGGAAGAACCAATAATATCACTTGAACTTTGCTAAATTGTGTTATATCTAGATGTCCAATAGACTCATTTGATGTACCTGATCCTTCATATGTTGAAGTTATTTTTGGCTCCAAAGGTTGCTGGTTGACGGAAACTAGAGGACCAAAAACAACAAGTTCACCATCGATGTTTGAAGATGATATGGATGGATCAGGTGGTTCTTTCTCAGTCGAAGATTGAGAACTTTTCTATAGTAGAAGTTCCTAGAAAGTGGTGAGGTGCGAATTGGTGGAATCTACAGAAAATTCATCACTACTAGAAACATAAGGCAAGTAGGACTCATCAAAAATTGCATGCCGTGATATGAAAACCTTTCATGTTTGATGATGATAACATTATATCCCTTGGGAAGCAAACTATATCCGATGAATATGCAAGGAAATATTTGTTATTGAAATTTATGTTTATTATGTCCTTCGAGGTAGGAAAAACAATAACATCCGAAAACTTTCAAAGTATTGTAATCCAGCTCATATATCTTAAGAATGGGAGATTGCATGCTTAAAGTAGAAGATGGCCTTCTGTTGATCAAAAATACGAAAGTCATAAACGCTTCAACCCACAAAAATAATGGAAAATTTGCATTAAATAGCAAGGTTAGAGCAGTTTCAACATATGTGTGCTTCCTTTCGGCCACTCCATTTTGTTCGGGATTATGTGGACAGAAAATCTACCTCTTGATTCCATTCTGAGCCAAGTAATTTATGAACTCAAGACTATTGAATTTTCCAACTCCGTCACATTGAAAATCATAAGTTTCGTAGAAAAATGTTTTTCTATAATTTGTGAAAGACAATGAGGATGGGTAGAAAAGTCAAATTTGTTTTTCAGCAGACAAATCAATGTAAAACGTGTGTAGACATCCACAAAAGGTGCATAGTACTTTATTCCTCTAGAAGATGCTATCAGGGTTGGTCCCCATAAATTACTATGTATCTTTTCTATTGGTTTGAGTTCTTTTTTATTCGAAAATTCAAAAGATAACTTACAACTTTTACTTATTTGACAACTAATAAAAATTGAAAACTTTTTATTCAAACTTATGACATCAATCATCTTATTACTATGCAAAAAATTAAGAATTCTAGAGTGTGGGTAACTCAATCTTTGATGTCATATAATGTATCTAAATTCGCCTCAATTTTTGTAGCTATCAAGACTTCATATAAGGTTCCTCCCAAGGCGTACAAGCCATGTCTCTCATGCCCCTTGGCCAGGATTGTTCCTATGCTTTTGTCCATCACAACATAAACCCTTGTCAGTAAATGTTAGTTAGCATTCATTTTCCTTCACAGGTTTGCTAATAGAAATAATATTCTTCTTGAGTTTAAGCACAACAAATACATCTTTTATTTGAAGGTTTTTCCCAAAATATTTTTCCCCTATGCGTGAGATCGGTAGGTTATCAACATTGCCTACCATAACTAAATTTGTCACGCCCTGAGACTACCCCCTTGATGTCAAGACCTAGGATCACGAGTAACCCCAAGCTAACCCTGTGTCTGGCAGATATCAAGCATATTGAGAATAGCTGAATAAGACATATACTATGTGGAAGCTAAAACAATTGATAACTGAAAGTGGGAAATACCCCACTAGTCTGAATGTATAAAACATACTAAGAGTTTAATAACAACCTAAATATGAACTTAACGATTCAAGTTGATTCTCTTACTATGTCTGAAACGCCTCTAACTGAGTTGAGTTGCTGGGACATGCCACCCCAGCTAACTCTAACAAAACTGAAAACTGAATAAAAAGACTAAAGTGAAAAGCATGTCTTTTGTCCTCGAAGTATGAGGACTCACCACTGAAGATTCTGAAATGCGGACCAAAAATTGATCTAAGAGTTATCTCGATACTGAGTACCTGAACCTACATCATGAAAGGATGTAGCGTAGAGTATGCGTCAGTACTTGGAATGTACTGACCATTCAGGATATGGATACTAAGTTGAACAAATATATATAGGCTGAACAAAGTGTAACTAAGCAAGAATGTAAATACTGAAAAATAAATGAAAAACTAAGCTGAATGCATTGACTAACTACTAATCATGAAAAAATAACATATTGAACTGAATGCTGAGGTATATACTGAAAACCTGGTCAAATGCACTAAGAGTCTGACAGTGGGAGCAACTATTAACAAACATAAAACCACGTGAGTTAAATGTGGTGTCTGATGTATACGTCTCATCGAGAGGACCCAATATACCTTGCCAGGGGTATAAAGGCATAATTAACGTGATCACTAAATCTGATACATAACATAAGGGACTTATAATCCTATGGGGGCACGTAGTTCTGGGACTATGAAGGTACGCTGAACCCTAGTCCACTCGATGCTAAGTCTACTCCCAACTGAATAAGTATATGACACAAATGCAACTGAATACTGAATAGCTCAAAATACTGATATGCAATTTGAGAATGCAACATTTATATACTGATAATGTAATATTTGAAATCTAGAGCATTATTATCTGTTTAACTGACCTAGTAAGTATAATTCGTGAACTAAGAGAATTTACACAAACTATGGTTCTGATTTTCATATAAGGAACATTCCAAGAAACAAGTTATTTCGATTAAGGATACTACAACAGATAAATCACAACAAAATTCCAAGGTTTTAGAAATCCGAAGTCTAAACAAAATATGGAAAATCAAGGAATTGACTGAATTCTAGGGACATAGTGGATGAAAGGAACTCACTAGTGAAATTCCACATACCTAGTGACAAAATCTACCAAAAAATCCTTCGATTTTGAGTCTCAAACTTGAAGCAAATCTTCTGATTGTTCTTGGGAAACTGGCGCCTCTTTCTTCACCTTTTTGCTCTAAATTTGGATGATTTTAGGTGAATGAGGGTTCTGGGTATGTCTAACTAAGTTATTAGGCTTAAATTGAGTAAAACAACTTTGTTTAGGCATCAAACGACGTAGTTTAAGTGCCCAACACATATTGGAAAGAGGATTCAATTATCTTTCATTTGATAGGTCATGGGCCACCTAATTCATTATGTGCTAAAAGTTATGACCGTTTGAATTTGACCCAACAAGAATTTCCCTCTAACTGGCTGCTGACCCTCACCTACGGTCCATAGGTCCAACCACAAACCATCCTGGTCGACCGTGGGTGGGGTCAGGGACCATAAACATTTAGTACCCAACGATAGATCCCACCTACGAACCATATGTCAGACCACGGACCGTCAGTGGCTTCCGTGGTTCTTCCACCAGGTCTTGGAAAACTGCATTTTTCTATTTTCTCAAATCCAATGTGTTACAATATCTTCCCTTGGGAACATTCATCCTGGAATGAAGTCTAAACAAGGTGAGTATGGAGGAAAAGAGTTGCAATCCCTACCACTAATTACTAGAAATTGATATCTAACTGAACTGAGTTCCAAGAACATGTAAATATGCTGAAATGCAAGACAACTGAAGGAACAAGATACTAAGACTGAATTTACACACGAGTAAACATAGAGACCAGAGAGGAACTATTAACTGAAGCTGAAATGGAATCGTAAGGAAAGAGATGAGGGTACTTGGACATCATGACTGCTTCTTCTTCCCAAGTAGCTCCCTCTACTAACCGACTTCTCCACAAAACCTTCACTGAAGTGACATCCTTATTTCTCAACCTACAAACCTAACGATCAAGAATTTCTACTAGCACCTCTTCATAAGTGAGACTATCCTTCACAACTACACTCTCTAATGGTACTATTAATATCGGATCACCCACACACTTTTTCAACAAGGAAATGTGAAAGACTGGATGAACCACTACTAGTTCTGCTGGCAAATCTAACTCATATGCCACATTACTAACACTTTTTAAATCCTATAAGGACCTACATATCTAGGACTGAGCTTCCCTTTCTTGCCAAATCTCATCACCCCCTTCATAGGTGACACCTTCAGGAAAACCCAATCATCGAGTTCAAACTCTAAGTCGTTTCTCCTCACATTTGCATAAGACTTATGATGACTCTGGATTGTCTTTAATCTATCTCTGATGAGTTGAAATTTATCCATAGCCTCATGAACCGAATTTGGCCCAATCAAGGTTGTTTCACCTACTTCGAACCAAACAATTGGGGACCTGCATCTACACCCATATAGTGCCTCATACGGGGCCATCTGAATACTGGAATGGAAGCTATTTTTATTAGCAAACTCTATGAGAGGTAGGTGATCATCCCAACTACCCTTGAAATCGATCACGCAAGCTATCAATATGTCCTCTAAGGTTTGAATGGTACGTTCTGCCTGACCATCCATCTGTGGATGAAATGCTGTGCTGAGATTTACCTGAGAACCAAGATCTTTCTGAAATGATTTCCAGAAATGAGAGGTAAATCGGGGACCTCTATATGATATGATAGACAAGGGAACCCCATGCAACCTGACTATATCATTGATGTAGAGTTTGGCGTAGTCCTCCACTGAATCTGTAGTCTTGACAGCCAAGAAGTGAGCAAACTTAGTGACTCTGTCTACTATCACCCAAATGGAGTCATGATGTCTACGAGTATGGGGTAAACCCGTAATGAAGTCCATATTTATCACTTCCCACTTCCATGTAAGAATGTTAATCTCCTGAGTCCTACCTCCTTGTTTCTGATGTTCTACCATAACATGTTGACATTTAGAACACTTAGCCACAAAATATGCTATGTCCCTCTTCATGTTGTTCCACCAAAAGACTTCCCGTAGATCACGGTACATCTTAGTGGCACCTGGATGAATAGAATATCTGGAATTATGGGCTTCTGTAAGGATTTGCTGCCTTAACTCACGCATATTAGGAACACATAAGCAACCCTTGTAACGAAGAAAGTCATCTCCCCCTTAGGAGAAAACCTCAACTTTCTATTGATGAAATGCACCTTTCAACTAAAGTAATATAGGATCACTATCCTATTTTTCCTTAACCTCCGCTATCAATGAAGATTCTGATCCATTTTGAACTATCACCCCACTATCTGATGTGTCCGTAAGGCAAACTCCTAAGCGAGCAAGCCGGTGAACATCTTTGGCTAGCTCTTTTCTTTCTTCCTCAACATGTGCTACACTAACCATAGACAACCTGCTGAGAGCATCAGCCACTACATTGTCCTTACTAGGATAGTAAAGCACATTCATGTCATAGTCCATGAGGAATTCAAGCTATCTCCTCTAACGAAGATTCAAGTCTTTCTGGGTGAACACATATTGGAGGCTCTTATGGTCTGTGAACACATCCTTATGAACACCATACAAGTAGTGTCTCCAAATCTTTAGGGCAAATACTACTGATGTAAGTTCGAAGTCATGAGTCGGGTAGTTCTTCTCATGGACCTTAAGCTATCTAGAAGCATAAACTATGACCTTACCTCGCTACCTCAACACATAACCTAGGCCGACCCTAGACGCATCTCAATTAATCACATAACCATTTGGTAGAGTCAAGACCGGAGTTGTAATCAACCTAGTCTTCAGTTCTGAGAAGCTTTTCTCACACTCTTCTGACCACTGAAATTTGAGCTTAATCTAAGTCAACTTGGTCAATGGGGAAGCTATGGATGAAAATCCTTTAATAAATCTCCTGTAATAACCAGCCAAACCCAAGAAACTTCTGATATCTATTGGGGAGGTAGGTCTAGGCCAGTGTTTCACTACTTTATTTTTTTGAGAATCCACTCGGATCCTTTCGCTAGATACTACGTGACCGAGGAAAGTGATCTACAGTAACCATAATTCACATTTGCTGAACTTAGCGAATAATTGGCGATCTTTTAGAGTTTTCAAAACAACTCTAAGATGAGTCACATGCTTCTCCTTACTCCGAGAATAAATGAGGATATCATCGATAAAGATGATAACGAACAAGTCTAAATATTGTTTGAACTCCCTGTTCATTAAGTCCCTGAAAGCTGCTGGAGCATTTGTTAGTCCAAAAGACATAACTACTAATTCATAGTGACCATAGCGAGTCCTAAAGGCTGTCTTCAGAATGTCACTATCTCTGACTCTGAGCTGATAATACCCAGATCTAAGGTCTATCTTAGAAAAGCAACTAGCACCCTGAAGTTGGTCGAACAAGTTACCAATCCTGGGGATGGGATACTTATTCTTGATGGTGATGTTGTTCAATTGACGATAGTCAATGTACATTTTGAGAGAACCATATTTCTTTTTCACGAACAACACTGGAGCACCCAATGGAGAGATATTAGGTCTGATGATCTCTTTATCTAGAAGTTCTTTGAACCGCTCTTTCAATTCCTTCAGCTCGACTGGAGCCATTCTGTAAGAAGGAATCGAAATAGGCTGGGTATCTGGAAGGAGATCTATTCCGAAGTCGATTTCCTTTTAAGAGGAACTCCGGGAATATCTTCTGGAAACTTATTTACTACTGGGACTGACTCAAGAGTTGGGGTTTTGGAGTTTGAATCCTTAACCCGAACAAGATGATATATATACCCTTTGGAAACCATTTTTCTGGCTTTAAGGTAAGAGATGAATAGACCCATAGGCACTGAGCTACTACCCTTCCATTCTAAGACTGGTTCATTTGGAAACTGAAATTTAATGATTCTGGTTCTATAATCGACTGAGGCATAACATGAATGTAACCAATCCACGCCTAGAATAATATAAAAATGTACCATTTCTCTACAAGATCTGCTGATGTGACTTTTTGAGAGCTTGTGATAGGGCAATTTCTGTATACCCGTCTAGCTATAACTGGGTCACCAATTGGAGTAGAGACTGAGAAGGGCTCTGAGAGAGTTTCTTGACATGTATTAATACCAGAAGGTTCCTTCCACTGCTGGTACCAAGTGTAGGCCACTCCCTTCAACTAATAGGTGGCCAAATCTGCACTCTCAACTTGAGTGATGCCCATAATGTTTGCTACCTTTTAGATGTCGTCGAGAAACTCTTGTGGATCTTATTCTGACTTAGTCCTATGAAACTCTGTAGGGTTTATCCAAGTAGAGTCTTGAATTCTTATTGTAGCAATGTTAGTCTGTGTCAGAGCTGGGACCACAGCCTACTGATTGACTTGGGTAGTCATGGCCTGAGAAAGTACTTGGTAAGCATCCCTGAACTCGGCATGCGTGACTTGCTCCTTCAATGGGTCTGCTGGAGTTGCTGGCTAATTCTTTGCGTTAGCTCTTCTGAGAGGAATTTTCTAAAATGCAAAGAGCAGGAGTTAGAAGGAGATTAAATAGAGTTCATACTCACGCACGATAAGTATAGCAAGAAAAATGGAGTTTTTCTTAAAACACTTTGTAGCCTCCCTCTCATAGATGTAGTGCACTTCACACACATGAAAGAGACTCTACTTAATGTGACTTTTCGACATCATAGGACTCTTGAACCTAATTCTCTGATACCAAGTTTGTCATTCCCCGAGGCTACCCCCTTAACGTAACACCGGACCTAAGATCACGAGGGACCCCAAACTAACCCTGTGTCTCGCATATATCAAACATATTGAGAATAACTGAATAAGACATATACTATGCGGAAGCTAAAACAATGGATAACTGAAAGTGGGGAATAACCAACTAGTCTGAATGTATAAAACATACTAAGAGTTTAATAACAATTGAAAGATGAACTTAACGATTCAAGTTGATTCTATTACTATGTCTGAAAAGCCTCTAACTGAGTTGAGTTGCTGGGATATGCCCTCAGATAACTCTAATAAAACTGAAAACTGAATAAAAATACGAAAGTGCAAAACATTTCTATTGTCCTTGAAGTATGATGACTCACCACTGAAGCAGCTGAAATACGGACCAAAACTCGATCTAATGCATAATTACTTGGAATGTACTGAGCATGCAGGATATGGATACTAAGGTGAACAAATATATATACGTTGAACAAAGCATAACTGAGCAAAAATGTAAATACTGAAACATAACTGAAAAGTTAAACTGAATACAATGACTAAGTACTAATCATGAAAATAACATGTTGAACTAAATGTTGAAGTATATACTGAAAACCTGTTCAAATGCACTAAGAGCCTGACTGTGGGAGCTACTATTAACCGACATAAAACCACGCGAGCTAAACGTGGAGTCTGATGTATACGCCCCATCGAGAGGACCCAATATACCTTGCCAGAGGTATAAAGGCATGACTGGCATGATCACTAAATATGATGCCCAACAGAGGGGACTTATAATCCTACGGAGGGCACGTAGTTCTGGGACTATGAGGGTACGCTGAACCCTAGCCCACTCAGTGCTAAGTCTACTCCCAACTGAATATGTATATGACTCAAATGCAACTGAACACTGAATAGCTCAAAATACTGACATGCAATCTGAGAATGCAATATTTATATACTGATAATGTAACATTCAAAATCTGGAGCATGATTATCTATTTAACTGACCTAGCAAGTATAATTCGTGAACTAAGAGAAATTATACAAACTTGTTCTGAGTTTCACAAAAGGAATTAAGCAAACTTTCCAAGAAATAACTTATTTCGATTAAGGCTACTACAACAGCTAAGTCACAACAAAATTATAAGGTTTTAGAAATCCTAGGTCTAAACAAGATATGGAGAATCAACGAACTGACTAAATTCTAGGGACCTAGTGGATGAAAACCCACTAGTGAAATTCCACATACCTGGTGACTAAATCTATGGAAAAATCCTTCGATTTCGAGGCAGAAACTTGAAGCAAACCTTCTGATTGTTCTTGGGAAACTGGCGCCTCTTTCTTCTCCTTTTTTGCTCTAAGTTTGGATGATTTTAGGTGAATGAGGGTTCTGGGTATGTCTAACTATGTTATTAGGCTTAAATTGAGTAAAATGACATAGTTTAGGCATCAAACGACATAGTTTAAGTGCCCAACACATAGGGGAAAGGACCAAAACGACCCTGTCTTAAATCTGACGAGTGTCACCTACTACAGGACTGACGGGCCGCCGTTTGACCTACCAACCGTCCGTAGGGGTCGTCGGTCAAGCTCTACCCGATAGGTTTTCACTAAAACGAGCATAACTTTTTACTCGGAGATTGCATTTTAACAAACTTGGTGGCGTTGGAAAAAAAATCAATTATCTTTCATTTGATAGGTCATGGACCACCTACTTCATTCTGTGCTAAAAGTTATGACCCTTTGAAGTTGACCCAAGAATAATTTCCCTCTGACTGGCTACTGACCCTCACCTACGGTCTTTAGGTCCAACCACGGACCGTCCTGGTCGACTTTGGGTGGGGTCAGAGACCATAAAGATTTGGTTCCCAACGACGGACACCACCTACAAACCATGTGTCAGACCGTCGAGTTTAACTTGTGTATTTCGTCAAGAAGTGATCCCTACAAGGTATGTGAGACTACATAGCATTGGGTTATTTCACCCACGCGCCAACCATGATTCAATTAAGTGAATTTAAGTCTTTGAAGGTTTAGAAATTGAGTTCTTGATAAACATTGTTGAAGGTTTCGTTTGAATTCTTATTGGTTGTGTTGTTGAAGTTTCTTGCACTTTGATTCATGTTTTCCGGGTGTAATTTTGGTTTGAATCTATCATATGTTGAGAGTATAAATGATTCTAAGTGTTTGGGGAAAGAACTAAGTGAAATTAGAGGATTTAGAGTTGAAAAACGAAGAAGAAAATTTGGGATTTTCTGGGGAAGGGGCTGGGACGCCGCGCCTCTTAGTGCGCCCCAAAATAGTCTCTGAATGTGGGGCTCTGGGGCAATGCACTAGCCAGAGCACCCAACTTGTTCTCTAAATTTTGAGGGCTGGCGCCCCCGCCTCTCAGAGCGCCAAGAACACCAGTTCTCCCCATTCGTTCTCCATCTTTTCGTACTTGTTCCTTAGCAATGTACCTATGCTTTCTAGTTGATTCCATCACTCTAAGGTACATCTAAACATCATGAAATCATCCATAAACACGAGATCATGAACCTGAATCCATAATCCAATTCAAGGAAAGTTAGGATCAAAGTCAAGAGAAGTAAGAGTCAAGTCAAGAGAAGTTCTTAGAGTTTTTCAAAAGTCTTTTCCAATTGTTTTAACTTTGTTTTAAAACTTAAAGTTCAAGTTGAGTAAAGATTAAAGAGTAAAGTTTGAAGTTCATTTCTTCAAAAGTATATGGGGACTATGTATTCCCTAAGGGTTTAAAAAAATTTCACATTTAAACAAGAAAGGAAACCTCGATTTCCAAAGAGCCTTGGGGTTAGTTTTCAGAAAACAATAATCGCTTCCTAAATGAAGCAAGAGAGGAAACTTTAATTTCCAAGATAACCTTTGAGCTAAGTTTTTGAGCACTAATCTCAAATCACAGAAAGAGGTATGTTTTAAACATAAGAGCTAATATCATATTTTTGGGAGTAGTATTGAGCACCGATATGGGGGAGAGTTCAGACAACTCACAACCCCCATAAACATGTAGCCATCATAGGTAGAAAAGGGTCATACTTTTTAGATGATTCCTTTAGTGCTTTTTAGCATAGACTAGTGGATCTACTTAGTAGTTCAGATTCTATACCCCCGGCAAGGTATATGACGACCCTGACAGCGTGAGGCAAAATGTTGTATCATCACAATAGCTCTTACGTGATGGTTGTCGGTTAGAGAAATCCCATAGAAGTAATTGTATTCTTATATACACAGTTTATTATATTTTTACATACATTTCAGAGTTATATGTATCTTTGCATACACACAGAGTTGACATCATGTTTTAAACAACTTTTCTTTATATTGCACTTGTTTTAAACTGTTTTATATTGAAATGAGTTCAGTTATGTTGAGTTAAGTTGAGCCAGGTAAGTTCTTCAGATTCTTTTCAAGCCTATGTTGTGTTTAGCATTCCAACTCGCATACTTGTACATTTAATGTACCGATGCCAGTTGGCCTGCATGTTATTATGATGCAGACACATGTAATTAAGATCGGCATCCAGCGCATCGTTGATCCAGTGAGCACTCCAGAGTCAGTTGGTGAGCCTCATTGCATTCCGAAGGACTCCTTTTTATTGCTTTCAGTTATTTTATTAGTCCATTAGGATGTCATGGGGTTTGTCCCGACATCCATCTCAGTTGTTTTAGAGGCTTCATAGACAGTTAGATGTTAGTTCTTTAGTCTTTTCATTGTCATTATCTTATGTTAAGACTTGAGTTTGCCTTAATGGCCAAGTTGGATGTTCCATTATAACATTCCAGTTTATTACATAAACTTGTCTTTGTTGAATTAAGTCTTCCGCTGAGTAAGTAAGACAGGCCAAGGGTTCGCTTGGGGCCATCAATGGTTCTCGAGTGCCAATCCCACCCAGGGTGTAGGCTCGGGGCTTGACACGTGGTTCTTGTACCAGGTCCTCGAAAGCTGCATTTTTCTATTTTCTCAAATCCGAGGTGTTACAAAATTTGTTCCTTTAAATGGAGAAGATTTTTCAAGATTACATGTAGATTGCACCATGTGATTGGTAGCACTTGAATCCATGTAAAGGTTATCTTCCTTGTGATTGCTAATCGTTATTTAAAGCAAGTCCCTAGGAACTTCTTCTGGTTGTTGTGATTGATAGGAGTAATCCCAACTGTAAAAACAATAGTGTTGTATGGTTGTTCCTTCCACAAATCATACATGGGTTAGATTTAGGACTCTTTTTGCTGATTTCCTCTATATTGAGTTGTATTATATTGTTTGTGATTGTATGACTGTCCTCCTCTTCCCCTTTGTTGTCCTCATCCACGGTAATTATTATGATGCCCTTGTCCTTATGAATATTTAGTCACGAAGCCCATGGCTGGATCAATCAAAGTTGATGCTTCTTGCTCATCTCCATATTCTCTCAATTTGAGTCCCCTGACACTATTAAAAATTGATTAAACATGGGATAAGGAGCCTTACTTAGCATAACAGCTCGAAGTGTCTTATATTTACTTTGAAGACCTCTGGCAAAATTAATAACTTTGTTACCTTCGTCTAAAGGTTTGTGTATAGACATGAGGTATCACAAATTCCTTTAAATTCCTTTATGTATTCATCAATGGATTTTGTTCCTAGCTTCACGCTTTGAAGTTGTTACTTCAATTGAAACTCGTTATCCTTGCTTTGTTGTAGATAAGTATCTTCAAGACAAGGCCATATTTGTTTTGTCGTAGTACATCTTATGATGAGGAACATTGACTCTTCTGGCATTGTTCCAGTAAGCCAACTTTGAACTAAAACGCCACCCCAAGCCGTGAACATGGGGTTAGGACTTGGTTCAACTTTCTCATCTAATATGTTAGGGGATGGAGGTTCTCCTTCGATAATTTATCAATCTTCAAAACTTTCATTAATTGAAGGACTTGAGTCCTCCGACTAAGTAATTTGACGACTTCAACTTAATAGAATAAATCGCTATAAGTTGATGACGTGAAGATGGTGAAAGGGCTAATGTAACACTTTGCAATTCGAAAAAGATACAATGAGTTGAACAGGCAGGTCCCCAGGCCTTAGACAAACTGTAAACTCTCCACGGTTGCCTAAATGGTCCATTTAGGGGAAGTGAGTTGGCAGTTTAAGGAAACCCTAAAGCTGGCCTATCTGTACGGATCCCTTCACGGACCATCAAGCTTTAAATAGCCCGTGAAGGCTTCCATATAAGTCACCGGTCAACTTTTTAAGTCAGGACTATTTTAGTCTTTCCCTATGAGTTTAATACATAAGCTATGTCGTTTTAATCCCTATTTAAGCCCTATATAAGTGATTTAAGTCCTAAAACTATTCATTCTATATTATTCTCCTACATAAATCCCTCCAAGTTCATCCCCAAAGTTCTCTCTAAATCTAAGAAAGAAGAAGCTAGGGTTTCACTTCAAGATCTCTAATTTACCATAGCTATTGGGACTCGATCACTAATGTATGTTAGTATTCACCTATGGAGTCCTTTCCTCCATAGAGGTCCCAAGATCTTCCAATTTTACAAGTTCAATTTTCAATTCAAAGTTAGGATTTTATTCAAGGTTCTTCTCAATGTTGATTCAATTGATTGTTTTCTATCTTTTAATGCATGAATTGAAGTAATTACATGTTTTTTAGTTGAATTCATAAGAACCCATGCATGATCCGTGATTTTTTTATTTTTTACTATGAATACATGACAAAGCTTATGAACTATGAACTATGATTTATGGAAATTATGCATGTTTTATGAAAGTAATGTTCATGACTAAAGTAAGCTTATAGATGAAGGTATTTATATGTTCTATGAAGTTTGGCCACATGACAATGCGACTTTATATTATTATTATTTTTAATTAATATTTTTTTAGGCCATGCTAATTAGTGAACAATACAATATAGTAGGCCAAATGCAATTAGTAGGCCAAATGCAATACAATAGGCAAACAATTTCAGCAGGCAATGCAACTTCAGTAGGCCAAATACAATTAGTAGGCAATGCGATTTGTAGGTCAAATGCAATATAGTAGACCATATGCAATTAGTAGGCAATACAAATTCAGTACCCAATGCAAATTGAGTAGGCAAACGATTTCAGGAGGCCCAATTGGACAAGTAAAAAGGATTAGAAGAGATTGTTTGTAGTTTCAACTTTTATATTAGGCATCATTCTCTAGGAAATATTTTCTTACCTAACATCACCTTAGATATAAATATATTAGCTAGACCTGTTTCACGTTTGCCTTAAATTTCAAGCTACCCACCGCCAAGCAGATAACATTCAATAATGTTTCTGGTTGCTTTCTGTTTCTACTTAAAGGGTAGCCTTTTCACTTATTCCCATACTCACTCATCTTTCTAGATCTTTAAGACAGAAGAATGGCTCAAGCAACACCTAATCACACACAAACTGTTTCTGGTTGGGCAGCTCATGATTCTTCTGGAAAAATCACACCTTTTAACTTCAAGAGAAGGTACATAATATTCACTAACTTTGTTGCATATAGGTCCAAAACAAATTATGCTAATCTATTTTCTTGTTTACTTTTATATTTGGTAGAGAAAATGGTGAGAATGATGTGACCATTGAGATCTTGTATTGTGGAATGTGTCATACGGATATTCATCATGTCAAGGATGACTGGGGCATTACTAAGTACCCTGTTGTGCCTGGGTACGTACCTATCTATCTTTATGTCTTTATGCATGTTACAAAGGGAAAATGAGGCATCAATTTTCCTAGATTTTACATGTTGTGTATATGATTTTATCTTCTTCTTTATTTTTCATGAGATATGTGTGATCTAAACTGGTGTGTTACTAGAGCCAACGTTATAACAAAAACAACATTTAGCAGTAATAAATATGCACATTAATAAAGGATACTAAATTTTTTACCACCATTAGTTAATTGTCATTAAATTCAATATTGCTTCTGACTTTAGCGGCATTTACAAAGAGTGCTAAAATGTAATTGTTACTAGTAATAATTGTCTCTAAGAACCATACTTAGTGGCAATTAAGCTATCGTCGTTAAAGATCACTTATGGTCTTTTGAAAACAATTTCTCTAGCTTTCACGAGATAGATATAAGGTCTCACGTACACTCTATCCTCCTAAGATCCCATATATGAATTTACACTGAGTATATTATTGTTATTGTATAATCTTTAACCTATATCAGATAATGTTATGAGCACAGAGGATATCATGCAAAATTTTATATTAATTAAACAATTAGAAGCATTGAGATGAGATATGAAGGAGCCTAATTCGAGCAACCATGCATGTGACTTTTTATTATATCATATGGGTTCGAGCTGTGTAATCATCTATTATTAATGCTTGCGTCAGGATAAATTGTCTATATCACAATACTTTTGTGAAATAAGATTCTTCCCTAGATCCTAGGTTAATGCGGAATATTTTGTCCACTAACCTGATAGCTTCTTCTTTTTTTGTGTTGAAGGCATGAAATTACTGGGATTATAACAAAGCTGGGAAGCAATGTGAGTAAATTCAAGATGGGAGACAGAGTAGGGGTAGGTTGCTTGGCAGCAACATGTTTGAAATGTGAGTATTGCGAGGGGTCTCAAGAGAACTACTGTGACCAAGTGGAATTCACTTACAATGGCATCTTTTGGGATGGTAGCATCACTTATGGTGGCTACTCAAAAATGCTTGTTGCTGATCATAGGTAATACTAACATTCTCTTTTTCCTTTTTAATCTATTATTCCCTTTGTTCCGATTTATGAATGTTCGCTGATTTGCCACAAAGTTTAAGAATGAAAAAATGACTTTTGAAACTTAAGGTATAAAACAAGTCATAAATGTTTGTCTGACCATCGAACACTTACCAACAAGGTAAAAGTTTAGATAGTCAAACGTACAACAAGGTATTATTTTTTTGGAACTAGCTAATAAAGAATATGTCACGCGAAACAAAGGAAGTCTAAAAATTAAATACTCAATAATTGTATCTTTTTTTCCCCTCATACTTTATTGGTAGTTGGTACACTTGTTACTAGTATTTTTTTCTGAAAAAATAAGATGCAGATTTTGTACACATATTTTGAAAGATCTTTAACTTAATATGTCTTTAAAATATTACCAAGAGTATTCCAAACCCATCAACGTTATATATAAAGTTAAAGGTTCCCTGAAAATATATATAAATATTAAATCGTATGCATCTATTAAAAAATTTAGTAATGAGTGTACCAATAGTATTCCAAACTCACACAACCCCTGTGTAAATTTAAAGATTCCCTAAAAATATATGAATATTAAATTTGCATCTACTAAAAAAAAACAGTAAATTTGGAATGTTACAATGCAACAAACATTTTCAACAAAAGAGTGTCTTTTGTATTGAAACAGTACGCTCATATATTTACTTTTTCTTTGATAAAAACTTCTAAAATTCTAAAATTTGGGCGAGGAGAAGCAAGACAAAAGAAAAACAATACACACATATCTTCAGGGTACATTTTATGTATTAACGATCATGGTATGCAGTCACCCTTTGTTAGGGAGCGCTTTACCCTCTCAATACGGAATTTTTCGTGCAAATTCGATGTAGGTACCTTACATCAAAAAGAAAATAAAGCAAAAAAAAAAAAACCTCAAATTTTCTAAATATCTACTCTCTTTTTTTTGTTAACACGAAGGTACGTGGTACGTATACCAGATAACATGGCAATGGACAGAGCAGCACCATTATTATGTGCAGGAATAACAGTTTATACTCCTTTGAAAGACAATAATTTGGTGGATACAAAAGGTAAAAAAATAGGAATAATAGGTCTTGGTGGACTTGGACATGTAGCTATCAAATTTGGAAAAGCATTTGGACATCATGTGACTGTCATTAGCACCTCTGCATCCAAAGAACAAGAAGCCAAAGACAACTTAGGTGCTGATGATTTTATATTAAGCACTAATCCCAAACAAATGCTGGTTTGTTCTCATTACCTTCCTAATACTACATCTTTGCTATTTCAATAGTTAATTTACTCTCTTCGTTTTAAAAAGAATGATCTGCTTTTCTTTTTAGTCTGTTTCAAAAAGAATGACCCCGTTCCTTTTTTGATAACATTTTAATTTGGCATAATACATAAACATGACCCTTAACTTGGCGTTAGCTGACAACTATGACTTTTAACTTTGGGTGTACACAAGAAGACTCTTAAACTTGTATAAAATTGAACGAATAGACATATTCGTCCTACATGGCACCCTACATGACAATTTTATGTTTTATATGTATTATGTCATGTAGGACACGTGTGTCTACTTGTTCAATTTTATATAATTTTAAGTCTCTATTTGTGCACACTCAAAGTTGGAGGACATATATAGTTGTCCACTAAAGCCAAGTTAATGGTCATGTTTATGTATTATGTCTTTTAATTTCAACTTTCCACGTGACATATTTCAGACCACAAGATTAAAGGAGATTTTTGTATATTTAACATAACTTTAATTCAAGATTACAAAATTGAAAAGTCTTGTTTATTGTCTTAAACTCCGTGTCAAGTCAAATTATATCATTCTTTTTCAATATAAAAGATTTTATTTTGCATTTTAATTTCAGGAAAAGAAAAGGAGCCTAGACTTCATTTTGGATACAGTGTCAGCCAAACACTCACTTGGGAGTTACTTAGAGCTCTTAAAAGTGAATGGAACTCTAGTGATTGTTGGAGCACCAGATAAGCCTATTGATTTGCCTGCTTTCCCTATGATATTTGGAAAAAGAACAGTGAAAGGAAGCATGATAGGAAGTATAGAAGAGACACAAGAAATGATGGACTTATGTGGAAAACATAACATATTAAGTGATATAGAGATTATCACTACTGATCAAATTAATGAAGGACTTGAAAGGCTTGTTAACAATGATGTGAAGTACCGTTTTGTCATTGACATTGCTGGTCCATCTTCTCATCTTTAAAATTTATTTATTTATTTTTGTGTGTGTAATTTACTTTTCATTTTATTTCAATTCCCTGAATCTGTATTTCTTAATTACACTTTGTTTGGGTGATTGTTACGTATTGTTTCATGATGTATCGTATTATATTATATAGTGTTGTACTATATCATTTTATTTTTTTAATAAATACAATGTTTGAATTGATTATATCGTTCTCCGTCGTTACATTTCAATTAATTTCAATTCCCTGAACCTGTATTTCTTAATATTAAGATGTTGCTTATTAATTTACCGAAATAATATATGAGTAGCCCTTCTCTTTCTCTCTCTCTTTTTCTTTTTCTTTTAACATTTTTCATTTTAAGATTGCAAAGCTACAAAGAGTGTTATTCAGAATGATCGAAATTTTATTATTATTATTATTATTATTATTATATATATATATATATATATAACTTCATATGTTTAATAATATTTGTCCACAATTGACTTTGCACACTTTTTAAGAAACGGTAAATATAAGAAAAATTTTACTATTTTATTCTTTAAATATAATAAATATAATATTTTAAAAAATATAATAGAGAAATGACTATAATTAATAAATATATATATATAAACCCCACCTCTCTCTTCCACTTACATGCCCTACAATAAATAAAGAAAAGACAATAAAAGGGAAGTTGATGAAATCACGTGAAGTTATTGATGTTTTGTAAAAGCCCAACTACCATATCTACTTGAATTATGATACTTTCCCTCGGTCCCTAATTATTTGTCCACTTTTAAATTGACACACCTAATGATATAGTGAGTTTATTATTTTACCCTATTAATTATAAAGTGGATGAAAAGTTCTATATTTTTCAAAATAATTAATCATTTAATTAAGGATATAATATGTAAAAATAATTTGTCCTTTCTTGATTTGTCAAAATGGACAAATAATTAGGGACAACTATAAAAGAAAAAATAGAAAAATAATTAGGGACAGAGGGAGAGGGAGTATAAGGCAAGACAATTAATGTACATATTGATTGTGAAAGCAACTGCCTTCATTTCAATCTATCTTCTTTTTCTTTTAGTATTGGGTTAGGCTTGAACCCTACTCAATTAATCCAAAAAGTTACAATTGTTATCCGGGGGAGTTGGACCATATCCCTAATCAATACATTACATCATAAAAGCTTCACAAAAAAGAGTGGGGAAGGAGTAGTCTATTCAATTTCTTTCTCTGAAAAAATATATATGAAAAAGAGCGTAAAATGCCTTTGAACTATTGAAAATAGTATAAAATTATCTTATGTCTGACTTTTCACCTATTCGCTCTCAAATACCTCTTTCATCCATCTTTGGATTTAATATTAACCACTTTTATAACGGGTGATTATTTAATTAATTTTAAAAAATATATTAAATACATGATGACTATCTATTAGTTATATTTTAAACTACTTAAATTAATTAGCAATCCCACTCATTCCTAATTATACCCAATCAAAATTAACTACACCACCCCAAATTAACTTAAGTACTTAACCCAACCAATTAAAATAAATACACCATCCTTCCAACAACGGAACTGCTTCACGTAGTAGGTATATATAATATGACCTGTCACAAAACCAAATAACTAAAAAAAAAAACTTTAAGTACAATTAGCGAAATCATTGGTCATAATCACGGTAAAGAAAAAAACAAAAAAGTTACATACTTTATAATCAAATCGGAAAAGGGTCATATTTGCCTTAATACTCTTAGAAAAGGGTTATATTTACCCATGGTCATACTTTTTTTGATATATTTGTCCTTATCATCCAATTTTGGATACATATTTGCCCTTGGGCTGCTAAAGGGTGTTTAGATTGGCTTAAAAGTTGGTCAAATTTACTTTTAAGTCAATTTTTGTCTTCTGAAAGTGTTTGATAAATATAAAAAATAACGTAAATAAGTTTGGAAGTATTTGACAAAGTAAAAAATGACTTAAAATAAGTTTAAAATGACTTAAAATAAGTCAAAAATTAAAAGTAGGTCTCCCCCTACATTTTATTATTTGATTTAAAAATCATTTCAGTTTGACTTTTTATTTTTGACTTAAAAACTGCTCCCTCTGTCCCTAATTACTTGTCTACTTTTGAATTGGCACACCTATTAAAAAATCAATTAATGACATAGTGAGTTTACCATTTTACCCTTATTAATTATGAAGTGGATGAAAAGTTCTACATTTTTCAAAGTAAATAGTCATTTAATTGAGGGTATAATAGGTAAAAAAAATTGTCCTTTCTTAATTTGTCAAAATGGACAAATAATTAGAGACAACTATAAAAGGAAAAATGAACAAGTAATTAGGAACAAAGGAAATTCTATTTTAAGTCAATTCAACGGGCTCTAATTCTCATGTCCCTACTTTTTATCATCCTACGTGATGCTTACATGGATATAATTTTATCTTAATTGAAAATTTATTCTCTAATTAAATAGTCTACTTGACTCAATTTCTAAACCGACCTAATTGTTAAGACCCAATAAACCCAATTCCTACCCTTTACCCATCAGGAAATATTCTTGAGAGAACCATTTACTCTCTAATGCGAGGAAAATTGGATGCAATTATGTGACTTTGTCTTCTTTATTGTTGGTTATTCCTCTCAAATAAAGTAACTACTAGTTATATCTTTGTTTTCTTTATTGTTCATCTTTTTAATGTTTTATGACTTCAACTAATTGCAGTAACATTTCATATGGTTAATCATCGAAAAATGTAACAAGCACTAGAAATATGTATAATCAAACTGTGTTTCTGTAGAGCAAGAACATTTCAAAAGTTATTCGGAAAAAGACCTAAAATACCTCTCAATTATGCGAATTGGTACAAATTACCCTTCATCTACCTTTTTGGGCCTAAAACGCCCTCAACGTCAACTTTTTGACTCTATTTTGCTATCATCTTTAATGGACTAAATCGTATGGATTCGGCTTCTCTCCATTTCCCCCAAGTTCTTATTTGGATTAGTGACACATGACATAGGTAAAAATAAATGGTTAAGATTTAGTTTCCCAAAGTAAACCTCTAACCACGATTTAATTAATAAATACATTATATTAAGTACTAAAATTATTATAATCTCACAATCTTAGCAACATATTATCTTATCCATAAATATAGGAAAAAAAGTTCTCTTCCTAAATATTTTTTTGTACGTAAGATTTTTTTTAAATTTTCTTTTAAATAATCTTTTTATCTTAATCTTTTAAATTTTAATTATCTAAAAGAAAATTTTAAAAAAATCGTACGTAAAAAACAAATTAGGAAGAGAACTTTTTTTCCCTATATTTATGGACAAAATAATATGTTGCTAAGATTATGAGATTATAATAATTTTAATACTTAATATATAATGTATGTATTTATTAATTAATTCATGGTTAGAGGTTTACTTTGGGAAACTAAATCTTAACCATTTATTTTAACCTATGTCATGTGTCTCTAATCCAAATAGAAACTTGGAGAAAATAGAGAGAAGGGAAATGGAGAGTAGCCGGATCCAAATCATATCCTCAATTAAAAAATTCATTAATGACATGTCACTATCCTATTGGCTACCCTAACTATTAATTAAAATAAATAAAAACCAAATCCACCTGCTCCACCCAAAAACCCCACCCGTGAAAATTCCAAATCTTTTAACCCAACCAATCATTCCCAAAACCTTTTAACCTAACTAAAATATACGCCCATATCCTCTTCTCCTCTCTTCTTCATCGATCAATGCTTTGTTGAACTCAATCTTTCCGGTCAACAATCTGAAGTTGCTACTCTTCGTGCAGTGCATGAGCTAAAGATCCAAAAATATACTAGTGAAAATTCAAATTATAAAATAGGAAAAATGCATAGATTTCCCCTTGAACTTGTCTCGAAAAGTTAGTTACACGCTTAAATTATCATGGTGACCTATTACACACCTTAACTATTCAAAGGTGAATTTATTACCACCATGAGACGTTTAACATCACTCTCACATTATGTGGTGTATTACACTTGCTACCACATCAGCGCTACGTCAGCGTCATGTCATAAATTATAATTTTTTATTTTCTTTTCTTTATTAATTAACTTTTTTTAACTATATTTTTGCTCTAACTAATCCCTAATTAATTGTTTTAATTCTCTAATAATTATATCTTCTTCATCACTAATCACATCCATTTTCAATTCTCATTTCATCGGAAAATCGTATCCGGCCCCACCTTCACTATTGATTTTGTTCTTCACCACCACTATATCACCTTCAATTCTTCTTCTTCTTTGTCACCCAACACCAAATATCACCACCACCATTATCAATATTGATTTTTTCTTCTTCACCACCTTCAATTACCTCTTTTAAAGTTTGTCACCCGCCATTCATCACCACCAAACCCATAAAGCTGCTATTACCACCAAAATATAAAATTGATTATCAACCAAAAATTCTTTAACAAAGTAAAAAAAAGAAGAAGATAGAAACAATCAATCAAATTTTTTATAGATAAAATATAATTATTCACTAACAAATCTATGAAAATTAACCTAATTGCGAATAAAAAAAAAAGTGCTTTAAGATTGTGATAAAAAATAAAGAAGTGTGATGAAAATAAGAATGAAGAAGAAGAGGACAATGGATGGGGTTTGAAGAAGAAGAGGTGTGGGGGGGGGGGGGGGGTGGAAAAGAGGATTCTAACTTCTTCTTTTTTAACTTTAATTTTAAATTGACACAC
>JAJOOO010019197.1:0-32281 GCA_029582685.1 Solanum piurae | reverse complement strand
TGTTCAATAAATAACCAAATAAATGAAGTGACCATACTTGCTACTTGTAACCCCCACATATTGCATGAGATACGGCCGGGACCCACATTTGTGGACTTTGAGGGATGCCTAACACCTTCCCCTCGAGGTAATTTGAACCCTTACCCTGATCTCTGGTTCGTCGACCTTAGTTAGATTTAGCTAGGTTAGATAGGTGCCCTAACGCGCCTTAATTCGTTAGGTGGCGACTCTTCAATCCTCCAAAGCCCAAAAGAGTTGTTAGGTCGTGCACCAAAACCCATTTTGAGAAAAATGGGGCGCGACATCTTCCCTTTCCAATCTTGTGGATAACCAATTGGTTGAAAACAAATATCCTTTGTATGACCTTGCATGTTGTAATAAATGTAATGTTTAAGCTTGTTGCAATCTTCCGTATTATGTCATTTCATTTCACTATAGTCACAATAGGATCCCTATACTCTTTGTTGTTTCTAAAAGTTTCCATAACCTCTTCCTCCCCTACTTCTAGACCCTGAACCAAAACTAGAACCACCAGATCTACTGATGATGAGAGCAGTGGGATCATGGCCCTCACTTCCCCCATGAAAATCACCACCCAAAGCTCGTTGACTTTCATCTTGCACAATCAAAGTATAACATTGATTAACACTAGATGGAGGGTTCATCATAAAGATTTGGTTGTGTGCCTGTCCTAACTATTATTCAATCCCACGAGGAATTGTAGTAATTTCTGCCTAACCATGCTAGCAGTATAATCCTTTGATTTTGCGCAATCGCAAAAGGAAGGGGGAACTATAGAATCAAATTCATCTCATAAGTCCTTGAATCGAGAGTAATACACAGAAACAAGGGAAAAACCTTGAGTGTGAGAGACTATAGCCTCGTGTAAATGAAAAATTTGAGACATATTTACTTTGTCAAATTGTTCCTACAAATCGAACCAAACCAGTGCTGCATCCGATAGAAGTAAGATACCACTAACTAGTTCCTTGCTTACATTGGACATAATCCAGGAAATCACCATCGCATTACACCTATCCCATTGTTTCTTCTCCAGATCATTCTTGTAGTCATCCCGCTTGATGTTTTCATCAATGAACCCCAATTTATTCTTCGTGAGGAGATTGAGTTGCATCACGCGACTCCAAAGAGTATAGTTCTCCATTCCGACGAGTTAAATCCCAATTTGCACAGCTCCTGGCACATCGAAAGAGCTCATATACAAAGGATGATCATCATTGATCTTCTTCACCATATCAAAAAATGGAAATTAAACGAAAAAATTGCTACGCCTCAGAATTGGCTACACCTGCTCTGATACCATAATAAATAACTCATAAATTGCATAAAATCAGTGAAAAATTATGTGTAAAGCTTGAATATTCATTATCAAACTTCACAATAATGTTGTACAGGGAAGAACATATTAAGAATTGAACTATATCATCTACTCTAATTCTGTTGAGTCACAACCGACTTATCATATATACAAAATATTTTATAACAAACTCATAACTAATTAACAATAGCTTCAACTAACTAATAATGACAGTTGGCCTAGTTGAAAGTTAGCTCTTTGCAATCTCCTTGTTATAATCTCCAATAGTTTCTCATGTTCATGTGTCTTACAAGTTATACCTATTACTGCACTCAAATACATTGATACAAAATGAATATATATGTGTGTGTGTGTGTGTGTGTTATAACAAATAACATATACACACAAATAGATTTGATACAATTGTATAACAAGGAACACATAAACTTAAAAATAAATTGATATTTTTATAACCAATTGTAGCTACACTTCAAATATATTGATACATCATAAATAACAAGAAACATATACGCTTTAATTGGTTCTCCAAATACATTTTGGAGATGAATTTACTTAAATACATTATTACAAATATATAACAATGAACAAATACACCTAAATATTTGAATATAAGGCATATACATGTGTGTTTGATTCCTTGAAAAAAACACTAAATCAGCCTCAAATTTGTACAAAATCTCTCAAATTTAAGATATGAACTTCTTGTAATATATCCAAATTTTCAAAAGATCATCAATTTAAATCTAGTAACAATTTCATAAATCTGCAACTTGAACTTAAGCTTCAAAACTTTCCCATGGCTATCAATAAAGTTTCATAACTTATCACGAGCCAATACCGACGAAGCTTCGTCTGAGCAAAGGAGAGAAAGTACAATATCGTTGAATTCAAATTTAGAGAAAATTCAAAGAATCGTCCATAGAAGAAAAGAAGAAGGAAGAAAATCATTCATGAAAGAGTGGGGAATGCTGCTAATTTGGGGTTATAAATTAACTAGTGCATCTATCCGCGTTTCGCGCGGTTATAAAAAACATGAAGGAATTTATAAAATTATTTGTTTTTTTAAAAAATATGATCAAGATCAAGTCAAATTTCAAACTTCAGGATAAGATACTTCAAGGAATTTTTTTTTATTCGACTTCAATAATTAAGCTTACAATTATGATTGTTAGTGTGTTTATATACAATTCATTTTTAAGAAAGGTAGCAATTACATCATCCTCCAACCATTAAGAACCTCAAATGTTTATTTATTCAACGCTATGCCAGGCAACTGTATCCATTTCGTATCCACTCTTTGACAGAGTAATGACTACAAAAAAAAGAAAATAGTGAGCTTGTTCCTACGGACCTTCTCTTCCCCATTGCAACTTAGGTGAGCTTGAGAGACACGTAAATGTGAATATAAGAACTTTGTTCTGTATTCAATAGCCATAATTCATCTGGTGTGAAAGAATTAAAATTAATTGAAAAACTATTAAGTTTGTTGTGTTAGTAAAAGTTGCTTCGCTCTTTGTTAAAAAAAATTCATTGTTTAGGCAATATGTAGGGAATATAAATATAATTAATTAAATGAACTGTTAAAAGTGAAATGGGAAATTAATAACTCATCAATTATACCGTTTCATAAAAATGATCAACTCCACTATAAGTTCATCATCATCCTCCAACTTACTCATGCCTTGCTCATAAGAGATCTGGAGTACATTCATCCTTGATGGTGCACTCTTAAGAGTTGTAAAACTACGTGTATTATTACTGTACAAACATACGTATATCAACATGACTCCATATAAAGTAGAGTTATGGAAGTGTTGGCAACTAAATAGATAATCACTTTGATGTGATTCAAGTTGATGGACAACATATTGGCCTTTCTGGCATCTAAATGGCATCGGGATAAGTCGATCAAAATTTATGGAATTTAGTCTGACTGAGTTGCAGTCCAGATGGACGCATCATATGAATGTCTCGTTTCTGCAAAATAAAACAACAAAATTTCTCCAATAAATTTGAAACAACAGAAGAACAATCTATTGCAAAATGCTTTCGATAAGTAGATTAAATTTTAATGAAACAACTGTAATAGCTCAACAAACGAATATCAAAATACTAAAGGACATCTCTTTATGACACTATCTGCTAATAGAAACATAGCGTGGCATTGGTACCAAAAATGAATATTCAAGAACATCCAAAAAAATTACCATATACTAAAATAATCAAAACAAAGTTCACTTTCAAAAGCTGAGAGTCTTTGCCTCATAATGCTTGAAAAGTTCAAGAACGATATCATTAATATAGCAAATTTTAGAGGCCTCGTTTTTCTTTGCACTGAACATACTATTGTTAATAGACATGGATCTGCAATACAACACTTGACAACACTTGCCCCTGATTTTACCAAAACAAAGGTCCGCATTCACTTATGAAATTACATTAAATATGTTGTAATTGTTGTTGAATAGTAGAAAGAAGTTTAGAGGTAAAGGGTGATATAAGAAAAGAGGATTTGCCAGGATAGGAAAAAAAATGAGGAAGATGGCGGATTGAAAGAAGTTAAAAGGGGAAGAAGGAACAATTAGTTTTTAAGGAAAAAAAGTGTTGGGCTGATTTAATGTATTTATCAGTAAAGAGTAATTGTAATGCATGGGTTGAGAAACGAACGGTTAAGACAAACAGATAAATTATGAGCGCAACGTGGGTGAGGCTTTTATTAATTAAAATTAGCTAGGGTAGATTAATATTGTGCTAATATTATATGAGAATGGATGATAAATAAAATGTCAAAAAATTGAGAAAAAAGAAAAATACAAATGCTGATCAAAGAAGCATGTCACATCAGCAGACTTATATATATAGATTTGTAGGGAGGAAAGAGAAAATTGACATTAATGATAGATACAATGCTTAAAATTAAGCCTAAAAATAATATAACTGAAAGATAAATACACTTAAATTGAAAAAATAACTATTATATAGATTGGGGAATCTTAATAATACAATTAGTTGGCTATTTGAACTTCCACCTTATTGGTGAGGGTTCAATTCCCCACATTATAATTTCCTATCCATTTCTCTTTTTCCTACCCACAATATTTTTAAAAAAAACTATTAAATAGATTTGCTAACTCAATTGATCTGATTGTATCTAGATTAAGGTTTCGATTTAAGAAAGCTTGTTAGCTTTGGATAATGTAATTGCGAGTTATAGTTATTTTTAATTAAAACTATATATAGTAAATACATACTATATATTTATTAGGACAAACTGCATAAATCCCACTAGTTTAGGTCCTAATTACTAAGATTCCCGATAGTTTCAAATATTACTTCCTCTACCATATTTCATGCTTAGGATACATGAGTCTGAATCTGCGAGATACATGTATATGCCGAATTTTAAAATCGAGATACATATTTTATTTATTTAAATTAATTGGTTGCAATAGATTTTCTTAATTAGAAGAGTTATTGAGGATTTTCAAAATATATGGACAATTAATTTTAAAAATTTAAATTAATTAAATTCCTTAATATAAGGCAAAATCAAGGATTATATCTATATTTAATTAATTTCATTTTATTATATTATTAATAAAAGACAAAAACATGTATATATTGGTCATGTAATTTGATTAGTTTCATTTTATTACTCTTAAAATAATTAATTCATTAATTTGATGTATTCATTATCAATATATAATGTATCCAACCAACTAAACACTTAGATACATGATTATCATATAAGTACATTAATATGTATCATAGAAGTATCTAGTATTAATTTCATGTATCTATTTATATGATCTAATATTATTTCATGTATTTTTTATACGTATAATTTGATGTATCAAGTATCAATTTCATACGTTACATTCAAAAAAAACAAGTATCTAAGATAACTATGAAAATAGTTAGATACATTGTAATAACACAACAAATACATATGATAATATTAAGATACATGGTAGAAGACCATATACATATGACAAGACTCAAATACATGACATAACAAATTGTATCAAATACATGCTTAGATTTTTAATAATACGTAAATCTCCAATTTATTCATTATATACATACACACTTAATAAGATACATAGATTAAAACTAGATACATATAATCGTATCTCAATAATGTATCAGATACATCAATAATGTGTCAAATACATACGTAAATTTCCGCTTATTGAAACTTTCCGATTACGTTCGTGACTGGTCAGAGCATCTCACTTCCTCGGTGTTGCTCACTGTGCCTAGATCCGATGGGAGAAGTGACACAAAGTTTCTTGGTTGATCTATAGTATACAAGGTATGCAATTGATATTATCGTCAATGTCGAATTTGATAAATCTATTGGGCTTGAAAGCTCTGCTTACAACGATACCCATTGTCTCTGTGCGCGAGAGGTGTCTCCCCTTGTGAGAAAAAATGGTGAATTTGTGGGAAATTGGTTTGAGAGTGAGAAAATCAATGGCTAAGAATTTGATGTGTGTGTTGACAAACTGTAGAGCATCCATTTTAATGGAGAGTTTCTTCAGTAAATTTTGACTCTTCAAGGGAAGAGGAAAAGTTAGAGTTTGAGTTTTACCCTAACTCATACTCTATTCTATAAGAGGAAGATATTTGTTTTTAATTAAAACTCTAATTTTGGAGTTTAAATGTAAAGATAATTAATTAATCCTAGATTTAAAGGATACGTGTATTGATTGTTTATTTAATAATATATGGTATAAAATATTAAAAGTGGTAATATATACAATTATTTAAAAGTAGAGATAAAATTAGTATATATTATAGTGTTGTATGTCTATATTATAGTGTTGTATGTCTAATAAAGTAGTTTATTCTATTTATTATACTATTACTATGTAATCTTTTTTCCTTAATTTAATAATGTTGGACCAAAATTCCAGGCCGGCCTGTTGCAGCTTAGACCCAATTCTAACTCCCAAAATCTCTCATGTTAAGATATAATTTCCCTTTTCCGTCGCGAAAAACCCTAGCTACTGAGAGAGGTTGACGATTCCATCTCCACAGCCATGGTTACTATCTTCAAGCATTCACATTTTCGCTCTTTCTGTGTCAATTCAGATGCTTTTGTATATACCTCTGTGTCCTCATTGTTGTTTGCTTTACAGGCAGATGTTGAAACCGATGTGGCAGCAGGACAGCCCAGAAAGAGGACGTTCAAGAAGTTTAGCTACAGAGGCGTCGATCTCGATTCTCTGCTCGACATGTCAACTGACGAACTCGTAAAGCTCTTCAATGCTCGTCCTCGCAGAAGGTTTGTGTAGACTCATGAGAAGATTAGCACAACCTTTGTTTATTTTAACATTTGCATTTTGACGTGACGACTTTTAGTTTTACGCCCACTCTCAGTCCAATTGTGTACAAAAATGAATTGTTTGATACAAGTGTCTTCTTAGTATATGATTCATAATTAGGTTGGTCTGTCAAAATTGTATTCATTTATGACTTAAAACACTGAGAGAGTGCAACTTCACTACTGATGTAGCTTTATGTTACTGCCTAATCAGATTATGTTTAGTATGATATGTACTCCCTCCATTTCAATTTGTTTGCTGTGTTTTGGCTTGCATGTAGTATAAAGAAGTAAATAAGACTTTTGAATTTTGTTTTCTTAAATTAAAGATATGTCAAATGTCAAATGTATCGACATATGGAAAGTTGAAATTAAAGAGTTACCAAAATAAGGAAAGACACTTTCTTTTTTGAAACAAATTAAAAAGGAAAGTAGGACAAACAAATCGATACGGAGGAAGTATTAGCTTATGTGCACAGTTTCTTCAAATGTGTGGAGATATTTGTTGATGCTTCTTGTTAAGTGGTTTTTATTTGTTGTAGGTTCCAGAGAGGTTTGAAGAGGAAGCCAATGGCCTTGATCAAGAAGTTGCGCAAGGCGGTAGGCATATCAGTCCCTTTCAGTTGCTTGTCCCATGAATGGAATTTATTTTCATCTTACGTTTAGTGACCAATTTTTATATGTGTTATGATTGATAGTACTGCTTAAGTAGTTGCTCTACACCCTTCTTGGCAGCCGGATATTTTGGAATGCTACATCGTAGAATTTGATAAAGCTTAGGATAGTCATTCAACTGCACATAAATGTATCTAGCTTTCTTTTGATGATCTGTGATAGCAAAGGTAGTCTTTTGCATGGTTTCCTTGCATTGATATGACAAATGGATTTCATGAGGAGATAATTACTTATGGTCTACATTTTATTGGACGGTCATGCATATTGTTTTTCCATTTCTTTTAAGTGTTGTGATTTATTATTTTTCAATTTTTTTCCTTCTATTTTACATGTGATCTTTTTACTTTTGCTTACTTAGTTCTCTCTATGGGAGATTTGTCATCCCAAAAGCTTATGATTGCGCACTATGCTAAGATTGGTCCTGGAGCTGTACCTTAATCTTGATTTTACGGTGGAGTATGTATAATCTTTAAGTTCTGCTTAACAAAGACCTTTTTGTACTCAAATCAGCATACTCCACAATGTATGAAAATCTCCACCAGATAATGAAACCCTCTATTCATCTCTTGGTGCAAATCAGTGAAACTTTTACATATCCAAAAAAGCCCAAGTTTATGGATAAGCAAAATACAACTGTGAAAAGATTGTATAAGCCATAAGGTATTGGCTGCCAGGCAAAACGTCTTTAGTGTAAATTCCCTATGCTGGAGTTTAAATAAAGGTTTGAACATATGTACTAAAAGTTTGTTTAAAGCATTCTTTAAAAAAGACTTCTGCTAGGCTGATTTTCTTTGGCATTCTCATTTATCTAGACGAAGGTTGGTTTCAGGTAACAAGCAATTCAGTTTGATGTGAAAAGCTGTACTTGACAGATTTTGGTGGAGGGAAAAATCATTTTATCAAAAAATCATTTTTGTTTTCTGTTTTTGGTTGAATTTACTTTTTGTTAATCTTTGAACTTTAAACTTGTTCAATAGAACCTTAATTAGTTGCTCCTTTCGGCTCACTCTGCCCTGCAAATTTTAATAGCTGAGGCTGAAATTTCTTCCAACTGACTTACAGATATTGAACAAGGAATCACCTCTGCTGGCACTTCTCCTGAAATTTTGCTCTGGCTGGTAGTCCAGCGAGATTTTATGTATAGTGCGAAACCCTGTGTCATAGTGTGTTTTAGTTGGGTTTTTGAGGATTTGTCTGCATTGCTTTTCCTGGTTGCCGCCAAGTGAGGGCATGACCTATATTTTCTTTCTCCTCATGTTTCAACTGAACTTACAGTTCCCTTGATTTATTTGTATTACCATCTTTATGTCTCTCCAGTCTTGTATGAGTTCCATTTGCATATATAAAATGGTGTACTTTGTTTGGTCTGCTACCTTTTTCATTTGAGCATTTTAATGCAGAAACGTGAGGCTCCACAAGGTGAGAAACCAGAGCCTGTCAAAACTCATCTGAGGAACATGATTATTGTTCCTGAGATGATTGGAAGTGTCATTGGGATTTACAATGGGAAGACATTCAATCAGATCGAGGTCAAGCCTGAGATGATTGGCCACTATCTGGCTGAGTTCTCAATCTCATACAAGCCTGTCAAGCATGGAAGACCCGGTATTGGTGCTACTCACTCATCAAGGTTCATTCCTCTGAAGTAATATGGGTTGTTAGGTTATCTTGTGCTGTCTTTTGCAACAATTTTGATGAAGGTTTTCGATTATGAAATATTTAAGTTTGGAATAGCTGTGGTCAGCTGATAAATATCATTTTATTTGTTTTTGTCACGACATTGTTGTCTCTTAGACTTATTCTTTTTAAATGCTCAATTCAAGAGGGCCTTTTGATGCTCACAAGCCTCAAGTTCTCTTCTGATTTCATAGCACTTTCAAGTATTTTCCTGATTTCTTAGCAGTTGAATTATGGTGTTGTGCAAGAATTTTCTGCAATATTTTCCCTGTTTGTGAATATCTCTAAGGTTGTGTGTCCGAGTTACCAAGGGAGCAAAAAAATGTGGGAGCTCATATGGAGAGATTAAACAAAAAACTGGTGCATCCTGGGACATGTTGGGGTTGACCTAAGGTATCTGCCAGTTGCTCTGTGCTTAGCTGTGAAGTTTGATTGAAGAAGTTTAAGATGTGTAAATTAAAACGTCCTAAAGGTTCCAAAATTTTACAGTATAATCTGAAATGGATGTGTTCTGAACTGTTAGGGACCTGTTTGGCCACGAGAATTATTCGTTTTTTTTTTTTGGATTTTTCCACTTTATTTGAAAATCAGCAGTTGGCCATGAAAATTTCAAACACAACGTGAAGTTGTATTTGGAATTTTGGAATTTTGGAATTTAAAGTTTTGTTTCAACTTTTTTCACTTTTAACTATATTTTCTTTTTACAATGCTTACCCTATTTTTTTTAAAAAAGAAAAGTAAAAATGACCCCATTTAAACAATAGTTTTGATGTTCTACTTGTTCTGGCAAGATGAGGTACCTGCACCTCTTATCTCTTCTTTGATTAGATGGAGGCTTTCATCAATTCATTCAGTTGAACAAACTTGTATTAGATTTGTATGGTGGGGGAATTTTGCATTTCTTGATATTTTTCTTATGGTTCCTTTCGGTGTTTGATACTTGAATCAAGGTTTAACTAAGTTTGAATTTACTCCAAAAAGTTTTACATAGGGTATAAAACGTTTCCAAACAAAGAGAATTTTGTATTGAACTCATGGATGAATGGTTGAGCAATTGAGTTGGGGATAGATGTTGAGACATGTCTTCAATTTGCTGGATTTGTCGTGATTTTTTTCCCTTTCTTTGGTTTGATTTTTATCTTCTAAGAAAGTGATTATAATTCATTCGACTTTGGTTAAGGTGCATATAAACGATTCGACTCTTGAGTCTTGTCTAAAAGTAGGCTTTTGATTATATAATTCGGGGCCAACCGGTGTTGGTAGAGTTATTAGAAGTAAACAAGGCCATATAATTAAGGATTGTGGTGCAATGGGAAGTACTCTTTTATCCTCAATCAGAGGCCTCGAGTTCAAATTTCCCTGGATTACTGAGTCGCCTTTGTTGGAAAACGTTTAGAAAAAAGAAAAGAAATAAAGTTATGTAATCGATTCTAAATTACTCAATTGAAGAGGTCATGTACATTGAAAGGAGATTATTGAAGATATTCAAAGACAGACGGCTAGTTTTGATACATAGAGTATTTAACATTGCTTTAGAGGAAGACAATTAGGAATTCCTTTTTCTATTGAGAGATGCATGTACAAAATCTATAATTTTGATGTTCCTTGACTTCTTGTTCAAGCCAAATGAGGTATTGTTTTTTTCTTCTTCTATTTTTTTCACTTTCATTTTTTTAACTCTTACTGTATTTTCTTTTTTCAAGTAAAGTACATTCAAACAATCAAAATATTATTTGGAAATATTTTAATCAAACACAGCTTCATTTTCAATTCCTACAAAATTTTCAAATAAAGTGTTTGTTTTTGTAATAATAGTATGAAATAGCTTGTATATGAGATCTAATCTATGATATTATATAATTGTCGTCTAATTTGAAATATTATTCTTTTAGATAAAATTGGTTTTATTATGTTTCAGATAAATTAATTAAGTTGGATAATTTTACTGATTTTTAAAAATTGAAGGGTATGAACCCCATTTTCTTAAAAAATATTTGATTTCAAAAGATTTCTCGCAAAAAATTATATTCAAGTACAACTCAATCCAACTCCAACTTTTTAATTTAAAAATCGTCAGAGAAGCAAATTGAAGGTGTAATATGTTTTGGTGTCAATGGCATGTGCTATGTTGGGAACGTGTCTAATGAGCTAGACTATCAGTAAAAATTTGACATTAATAATTTCTATTGAAAAGTCTTAAATACTGCCTAAGTATTACTTGAATAGAACATACGTGACCAAATTAAAGTGGAACAAAGAGAATAATTGGTTATTCTATACCTCTCTCAACGTGAAGAGATTGTTCATACCATATAAAATGATTATATTAAATAATTAATTATTACTATCGTTTGATTGATTAAACAGATTATTTTTTCCTCTCTTGGTGGGGGTGGGTAATGGAGAAGCTTTCTTGGAGTCTTCTACTAGACAATGTTGCATGTGCAAGGGTACTTCACCAAAAAAAAAAATATTACTCCCCTACTATATGTGAATGCACACACACATATAATGTAATAGGTAAGCTAGTAATATATTTAACGAAATTTGTATGTACACGTAGCTGCAAATCAAAGAATATCTCACATTCATAAAATCACAAAGATACTTCAAAAGCAAGTATTGGAATAAGATCTTCAACTATCATTGAGATCTTTATGGAATTTTCAAGTAGGATTTTGAAAATCTTACCAAATCTAACCAATTTCAAAGAAAAATCGATACCAATTGCATGGCTTACAAATATCTACTATAATTTTAATCACACATAATAGATTAATGAAATTGTAAAAAGTTATGATTCTTTTAACCGACTGAATTGAATCATTGACTCTCGAAAAGCTAGCTGAGTCAAGAGACCTCGAATCGCGAATCAATCATATGATCAGAGGCGAACCCAAACTTACTTGAGAAATATGGTTTATTTCATCTAATTATTACTTATATTTTCGATATTTGTGTCTTGCTTCTATCCTTTTAGGACTACTTCAATTTCAATTCTAGTTTTTGTTTGATCATCATTGCTTTCATATCTCTATGTATGTAAATAAATTTCTTTGGTACTCTATACCATAACATAAGGAAAAAGTGAAAGTGAGATTTTTTTTTTTTGTTGTATAAACAAGAAGGTGGTCCTTTAATTTTAATGTTTAGTAAATGAATATTATATTCGATTCCGATTTTCACGTCCAATGATTATAATTATTTTTATTTGTGGTACACATAATTCTTTCCTATTGTCTGATCCAAGAAAAGTATATATAGTAATATCAGTGAGTAGTTAATACTTAATTAGTTCACATATATGTGCTTGTGTAATATTTCTACGATATCGTTAAGATCAAGTAATTATCAGAAAATGTTCTTGCTCTAATCATTAAATTGGATAATCCTAGTTTATGCCATTTAGAAAAGCATTCCAATGTCGAAGTATACGAATATTCAATTTTAATAGCGTCATTTAATTTAGGAATAATTTCAGAGATCTCCCTTGAAATTTTGGCTGATAACACATTCCTTCCATATGGTATCAAATATTACATATACCTCCCTTCTTCTTTGATAACAAGTGTAACAAAACTAATTTATATCTTAAAATGGAAAAATTTAGCCCTAATGTACCCAAATTTCTTTAAAAACAAAATATGATAAATTAATTTTAACTATTATTAAAAAGGCTACACTTTTTGATATTTTAAGCCACTCTTTTCTGGATTGGCAAAAGGCCTAAAATGTTGTAGTGACTTATTTTAATTTCCTCGCTCTTTTTTTTTCCCTTCAAAATTAATCCATTAGAGAAGATTGATAATCTTAAATTTATAACTGATAAACAAAAATCTAATCGACGAGGCAGTAAATAATCAGTTAGAGTAGGATAGTTAAGTCAAACTCATGAGATTGCAGTGACTTTACAATATTGCAAGAACAAATTATTTTGCTTTTAAGACTATAATAACTGAGAATAACAAGAAAGATCTATTACTTTATTCTCTTTATAAAGTTATCAAATTTTGTTTTCTTAGTTCCTTCCAGTATTTGGTTCAAGAAACGTAAATTGAAATATTATGCTTTTGTAGCCAGAAATTACTCAGTATTTTAATTGATTTAAAGTCACCTTAAAATTTAAATGTTATTTGATTTGTCATGCAATGATATATATATATATAGTATATCTATCAAGTCAGATTGGGATCTCCAATGACAAGTGAACATGCATTTTCGGGTCCAGAACAAACAAAAGAAGGAAAAGACGGGTGGTTGAGACAGTGTTTCGTTTTCACAAGAGTACGGAGCTTCAAATTAAAGAACTCTATTTCATGTGGGAGGGCGAAAACTAAGGAAGGTTGGTTCCAAGGGTGACAGGCAGGATAAATAAGGCGTGTAAGGCAGGGCCAAAGAAGGTAGCATAGAAGAGAGTACCTCCTTTATTATAAGATAGGTCCTCGCGTCCTTTCTTAAGAGATGGAGCAATCGTCACTCGACAACTCAAAGCTGACTGGTATAACCCACGTACTTGCCTACTCGTCTATTACCGGCCTATTTGTATCCAACTACAATCTATTCCCTTATAAAAGAAAAAAGGGTCCTCGACCAATCCTCAATCAACAACAATGTAACTCCGACGACATCCTAGCAAAGTAAAGTCTCTGCCCCTAACGCTGGATTGATCTGATCAGACACTTTGCTCTTCCCAACTTTTGTATATATAGACAACCAATAGCATTGTACTAATGTTTTGTGACTTTCATTTTAGCATCTATTTTGTTAATTAATTTTGTGTTTTTGCTTTAGCTTTTAGTTTTTTACTTTCTGGAGAAAAGAACAAAAAAGTAACTTGAAATTGACGTGGAAAGGATAAATTTGTCAATTCTAGATTATTAAATAGTTTGTTACACCTATTATCAAAGAAGGGAGGTATATATAATTTTTGAAACCACAAATGAAGAATGTGTTATAAATCGAAATTATAAGACCAAGGAGGTTTCTGAAATTATCCCTATAATTTATACTTGCTTTATAATTTGTTGTTGTGCTTATACCGACGATACATAATTCAAACCCACTTAAAGTTCCATCCCTTATATGTACCAGCCAAAATAGAATTATTTAATTATAATGGAAATTGCACTAAATAAACAAAACATTAAATAATTGACGGGGAATCTCCATCAACATGCACATGGCCTTGTTCCCTAAAAAACATAGACTTCATGATAATAAATAATTCCATAAAATAATTATTGATTATATATTATAAATAAAAAGATGAATAAATTAAAACAATCAAAATGCATGATACGAAAATTTTGGTTACTCGAAAAAAGAAGAAGAGGAAACAACATTTAAATGAAGGAATAAAAGACTCAACCACTAAGACAGCGATGACAAGAACAACAAACCAAATTAACAACAATAACAACCTATCGTAATTCTACATTTGAAAGATTATTCAAAAATTAAATAGTTAAAACTAATATAATAATGAAAATCCATACTTAAAATATATAATGAAGAAGATAATAGAAACAACGATAATCGAAACAGGAACAAGCAAAAGGAAAATAAAAATAATAAAAGTTGAGGGACAATAATTAAACAAAGCCTATTAGTACTAAATAAGCAAGACAATAGTATTTTTTTGTTTATTGCTTCTTGTCCAATTACAAATGTCCAAAGATAATTATCTATTTATTGATATACTACTAACTATCAAATAAAAATAGAGACACCATGGAAATTGATTGCTTCATTCTTCATCAACATTTTTGAGTCTCCATGAGTAGTTGATGAACTAATTGCTCAACTCCCGTTCTTGCATTTCTCCATGGCTCTTGGTGCTGAAATTCAAGAAACTATTAATTAGGGCAAATCGAGAAAATACTTCACCCTATCTCAAATATTAGTCGTTTTGATAAATCAAATTCATTTCCAAATATTTGAAATTTTCTTTCAAAATTATATATAGAGGATATAACCAAGGGTATTAAATATTATTTTTCACAAGGAAATATGCAGACAATTAGTTTGAAAAAAGGGATAATATAAACAGGAGGTAATTAATGATTTTGTTGAAACATAAAAAGAAAGGAAAAACTCATACCAAGTCCAATGGCTTCTGATCCTTTCATTATGCGTAAACGCTTGCATGAATCAACAAACATCCTGTATATATAAAACTATCGTCATACATAGTTTGATTTAGTAGTAAGATGAGTGATCGTCAAAAGTTATCATTTATCGTTGACCTCTAATATATATATGTGAGTACGTAGTTCAAATTCGTATATCTCCAACTCGTGAACTTAATTAATATTGATAAAATTATTATAAACTTACTGCCAAGGTACATCTCCAACAAGCATCCAGTCCCCATCCTTATCTTCATAGGTAGGTACATAGTCAGAACTACTGAGGACATCCATCAGTTTCCTCTCATTCATAAAATCTATCATTCCTTGGGACCCATAATTACCTGCATATATACAATTAATAGTTAATTAACAACTATCTAGTGGAATTAATTATTACTAGTAAAAAATATAAAATGTATCACTATATTCAAAGGCTAGGCTGTAATATCACACATATGATCATCATACTAACATCTAACTTTTCCCATTATTTTTTTCTTTTGAAAATGCATCAATTTATAGCCTAGCTAGCAATTAGTGGACATGATCAAGATAGAAGATATCTTTTTTTTTTCTTTTTTGTTATTTGGAATCTTCACATATGCTATTTTCTTCAAAAAGTTTACATGCATTTAGGATTTAACAAATTCTGTCGAATTCAAACATGATACCTTTAATTAAGAGCAAGGGCAGGGTATAACTTACCACCTACCATAACTATTTCAGTATATTTAATATGTTAGTATTATTGTACGTTGAGTAACTTATAACAATCTAGTGATGATAAATAATTATATACTGTCACTGCATAGAAGTTAAACGGAATATAAAATTATAGACGTACCCATAGTAAAGGAGCTAAGCATCTTGGTCAAAGAATCAGAGAGTTGTTGGTAACTTTTGTACATCTTTAAATCTACCTTACGAAGGTAAGGTGCACCATCCATGGAGACCTTCACAAATGCTATTGTTTTTTCTCCCTTCTCACTAATTTCTTCATTATTGTTGCCTTTTTGAGACATTATGTTCTTTCTGAAAGATCTTACTGGTGGCCACCCCACCACTTGAGCCCTGCAATTTTAAATAAAAAAAGAATTAAATTTTTGGTACGATAAAAGCCACTCACTGTTCATGGAAATTGTGTTTGCTTTTCGATGTTTAGTGGGTGAGTTAAACTATTACCCTCATTACAAAAAGGAGGAATTAGTTTGAAAATTCATCGCTAATCTGACAGCAAACGAATTAATGACGAATTTCTTTTGTTTTATAGGAGTAATTAATATAATTTGTTCGTCATTAATTTCTGTCTTTTGTTAAAATTTATTTAACTTAATTTCTTATTTATTCTTTTAATAAAAAAGAATGTCCTATTTGTATATATAGTTAGTAAGAAAATTTACATTTAATTTAAAATAACAAGATTCAAACTCTTGTTTAAATTTATCTAATCACCTAAGACACATAAAATGAAACAGTTGAATCCATAACTTTTAAGTACTTGGACCTGAATTAAAATTCTAATTTCGCTATTGAAGTAATAATTGAATTCATAACTTTTAAGTGCTTAGACCTGAATTAAAATTCTATCAAGTAAAGAGAAAAAAGAAAAAAAAAGACGACTCACTTAGTTGGTGGCTTGAGAGAGTCCTTGTTGGAAGAATTATCCTTTGGAGGATTGTTGATATTCATAGAAGGAGTATCATCATTATCAAGGTTGAGTTTGAGATTAACAGTTTGAGAAAATCCTCTTTTCTTAATATTGTGATCTCCTCCACCACCAGGCTGCCCCAAACATAACTCAGTTTCCTTGAGATTCAAGTCCATTACTTGTTTTTCTTCTCTACTATACAAAAAAAATAAAATGATACTATATGGGCTATGATTATGGAAATTGAAGAGAGAGATATGTACTCGCACAAAGTTTTGGAATTAATAATGTATAGATAGTGCTAGCAAAATAAGGGGTGCATGTACATTGATTTATGTGCATATTTATTTCAATTTTGTTATGAAGTTCCAGCGTATGGACCTATGACACGTGGACACATTACAGTATATTGATCTGACCCACATTTAGGTAAGGGGTGTCAAGTGATGGACCTATGACACGTGGACATTTTTAATTTAATAAATATATATATAAGTATTGACATCTTATAATACAAGTTAAAAGTTTAATCTAGTGGTTAAGGTGTTGTAAAAAAATATCTTAAGGTTGTGTGTTCTAGTCCGTTGATCAACTTGGGATATTACTCACAAGGCATGTTATGAAATGAAGGGTTAAATTGTTTGGTTACGAATAAGTAATTTAGAAATAAGTTATTGCATCATGTATATGCAATATTTATTTCATTATAAGGTATAAATGTTTGAATAAATAATCCTCCAACCAAACACAAGATAAAATAATCCTGCATTTTATTCCTGGGATTATTATACCTTATACCTCACACCAAACGATTCCTTAAATTAACACTCCCTCCGATCCCACTATCTGTCCACGCCAACTTTATTAAAATTATATGTTTCTTATTAATTGAGATAATTATACTTTATACCTCACACCAAACGATTCCTTAAATTAACACTCCCTCCGATCCCACTATCTGTCCACGTCAACTTTATTAAAAATATATGTTTCTTGTTAATTGCTCAGTAAAACTCAAGAAATAATTTAATATTTCAGATATATTATACTCTTATTATTAAATGTTAATATAAATCTCCCATCAATCAGATAACTTATACGTAAATTAATAAGAATGATATATTGAAATTTATCATTTTACTCATTAGTTTTCAATAAATAAATGGCGGATGTAGGAAGTATTAATTATAATATATATTTATATATAAAAGTACTCTATTCATTATAATCTGTTGAAACAAGTAATCTGCTGTACTTTTTAGTTTTTCTTATGAAGGGTTATTTGATTTTCTATGTAGTCTATGAGAAAATTACAAAAATGGTCTCTTGTATAGGGATAAGTTCAAGTTAAAGTAGTTAAACTCTCAAATATTTTAATATATAAATAATCTGTTAGATTTGAGAGGAACCCTTGAAAATTAATAATCTAACCATAATCATAAAAAAATTGGATAATGTGGGACTAAACACAAAAAATTGCAAAAGTTATACCTTAATTGAAGGGCACCACCATTCTAGATTCTAAAAAATAGATAAAAATAGCAAAAACTGCCTTCAATTATGAATTCCCACTAAATTCTATTTTTCTCTCTCTCTCTCGTTAAATTCAATAGATAAAATTTATTAGGTATTTTTCAAAAAGACCAAAAGTGTTTATTTTTGATAAACTTACATATTCGAAACGGCTTTAAAGTATATGTAAAGAATTACTTTAAATCTATCTCAAAAATTATTTTGGTTATCTTCCCAATCTAATATATCATAAAGGTTCTTTTAGACTATCAATGTAAAAAATAAACTTACCTAAAAAATTCATAATTCTTAAAATTATGTATTTATCTTTTGTTAGGGATATGTAAATGTTAGTATTAATTATTATGATACCCTAATGATTTGTCTTTTTTTTATAATTTTCTTTTAATTTATGTCAAGTAGTTAGGAAGTTTTTTATTGAATTTATTTTTAAAAACAATGAAAATAAGAAGAAAAAAATTAGGAGGGGAAATGCAATGATTAAAGTAACAATGAGCCTGAAGTGAGCTAGTAGTGGTCCAATAAAGAGTCATGATCAATCAACTCATCAATGTAAAATATTGACATTTATAAGGTAAAAACGAAATGGTCTGATGAACCCTTATACTTGTAAGAGGTTATATTTGTATGAGGTTGTATTTTGAATTCTTCTACTTGATTCATTGTCAATTGAATTCTTAAACTCAATTAAAATGAGACTTTTAAACCCCTCTAACCATATGTGTAGTTCACTGTATCTTACATAAATGACATGTCATATCCATATCAGATATAATAATGTCATGTCATAATTATTTTTAAATTATTAACCAAAAATGTTATTCCATAAAAGAAAAAAATAATAAATTTTCTATTTACAAAAATAAAATAAAATAGTTATTTCTCTCACCTCTCCTCCACCTCCCTCAACCCACAACCACAATTAACACCATCCCATTAACCTTATTTTTCTTCTTCTTCAAGGTCATTGTCTATAGCCGTAACATGACTCTTCAAGTTCTTAAAAATTATAATTCAATTTTTTCTCGAAGTTTCTAACATTCGTAACTCTAATAGTATTTTTTTACCAAAGTTTACATCATCCATTTGGACCATCATAAATTTATTTTCTCCATTAATGCCAATAAATCACCATTAAAATATCACAATAAATCACAATATATGTATGCAATTTTACATAACACATTTCACCTAATTTCACAAAGACATTCAACAATCATTTTTCATCCTTCAAGACTATTGAATCTTTGTCACTTTATGGATTGTAAATAACCCAGAAAAAAAGGAAAGAAAAACAAATCTACCATAACAACACATTTTCGTTTCTCTAGGAAGAAAGAAAATATGAAAAAAGGAAAGAAAAGAGAACTTGGAGATGGCTGGGAAGGGGAGAAAAAAGAAAAAGAAATGGGGGTTGGATGGGGAAGAAGGTAATAGTATTTAGAGAGAGAAAGAGAACTGGGGTGGGCTGTGAGGGAAAGAAGAAAGAAGTGATATTTTTTTTTAATTTTGTTTTGTTTTGGTCTTTTTAAAAAAAAATATTTTTTAGTCTAAATTTGGAGTTCACCTTTTTCTACGCGCGAAATCACGTGTTGATACCAACTCAATAATTAAATTGTCACATAAGCTTGGTCAATGATCAGAAAGGCTTAAAATATTGAGTAGAGTAAATCAAGGAGAAATCACAGCACAAGAAATGTGGGAACATGCAGCATCACCACAGGAGGTAGATTTGCTATGGATACTGAATCAATCAGATATCCATCCACAAGAAATCAAAAAGGAAAATCGAACTATCAAAGGAAGTAGAATCAACCACTCAAGATGGCAAATAAAATCAACAATGATCAATTCACTGATCACGGAAAATCAATCTCAAGATGACAAGGAAAATCGCACCAAGGAAGAAAGAGGAAAATCGCACTAACAAAGGAAGTAGATTCATACACTCAAGAAGGCAAAGAAAATAAACAATGATCACGAAAGATCAGCAAGATCCTGAGTGACAACTTTTCACTTCTGATTCAAGGCAGAAATCAACTTGGCATCCCAAATCAAGGATCAAATAAATCTCAATCAAGGAATCATTATAAATCCTTGATTGAAGGAAACTCCCTTGGGTTTTTCTAATAGAGCTAAAATACATCTTAACACTCAGCTTATAAATGAAGATTTCAGAAGACTGAAAATATCACGCAACTTCACTTGAACTTATAATTGTAATCTTTTTTCATTTTTCATAAAACTTTGTACACGTGAGTGAACAATTGTAAAAGAAAAAGAGAAGGAAAGATTCTGAGTGTAGGTTATACAAGTAGATACAGTGTCAACTTAGAAATTCTGATTTGCATATCAGACAAGACTTGAAGATTAAACCTCCTGTACAACCAAGTTCGCAACAAGCTCTAAAGGAAACCCTTGAAACCCAAGGGGACTGGACTAGGCACCACATCGGTGATTCGAATCAGTATAAAAACATCTTGTGTCATTTTACTTTCAGTATCTTATCTTGTTTTATATTGTGGAACTAACTTGCAGGTGAGTCGACTGAAGGAATTTTAATTCACCCCCTCTCTTGACTTTCACATCAGATCATTTCGCCTAAGCTAAAAAATAAATAAAAATGAAAAAGAGAATATTTTCTTATTCAAATATATAGTTCAATTAATTCACGTAGGACTGTTTTTTTTTTTTATTCATGTAGGACTTGATTATAATGTATTGTTGCTTGCAACTTTATCCATGTGTTCCTTTTTCTTTTTCATCACAATAATCATTCGTCAATTTAGGTGAGTTTTTAGTTTGAAAAAAATTATACATCGTCTCATTAATTAAAATTTTTATATCAAATTTCAAGTCAAATATATTTAAATTTATGTATTTTTATTATCAAATGCACTAAAATAGAAAAAAAAACAAAGCAAGATAGAAGAAAACGAGATAAATTCTCAGATACATGTAAATCGAGACAGGCAAAAATATAGAAATGTGAAGATGAAAAAAGGTGAATTCCAAATAAACATAAATTACAGAGTGGGAATCCAATTTCTTTTTTCCTTTTCTTCTGCCAGCAGACAGACGCGGCATTCTGTCCCTCCAATATATATATAATGTCTGTCTATATATTTGCATGAATCTATAAATAATTTTCTCTTTGATTCCATATAGTAATAACAATGTAATAATCAATGGGGTACATGTTGGAGGCAACATTCACATATATCACGTACTGAAACTATGATTTAATACGTGATATATACGAGCCAATTATTTAATATTTGTAATTTCAATTTCAAGTATTGACATTAAATGAAGATGACAACTTAATTTCATAATTGAATTCTCTTTAATAATCATGTTAGCGATACTTTCTTTTCTTCAATATTTTCAACATTAATCTTGTTTTTCTTTCAAACCTTTATTTGAGAATAATTTATTGAGCTGAGGGTCTATTCCAAACAACCTCTTTATCCCGTACAGATAAGCATAAGGTCTACATACAGTCATACACCACACACTTTTCCCAAATTTCATGTATAAAAATATATTGAATAGGTTATTGTTGTGTTACATTAATTGATATGTCTCTATCTTACTTTTTATCTCCTATTCTACTAACAACTTCACGGTAATCCTTAATTAACTCGGTCTAAATTCTAAAATGCTCATATGCATCACTAATGAAGTACTCTTTATAAAAAAACATCATCTAAATTATATTGTAAAACCATTGAAGTCAAGTTCCTACTTCTTGTTAGGTCCCTCTTAATTGTCTTTTGATCATAACATGACCTGACATGAAATTTAAAGCTCATGTACGTACTATTTGTTGAGTTGATGATCCATTGACCAAACAATTAATCAAACACGTATGTAAACAAGAATAAAACTTTTGACAATATTAAAGCACACTTTTGACTCCGTCAAATTAAAAGAGATGTAACAAAAATTATAGCTTACATATAATATATTCTTGCTAAACTATGAATATGATGACACATCCCTTCCTTCCATATGTGACACATTTTTCTTTTTAACTTATCTTAAAAGAGAATGACACATTTCACTTTACGTACCCTAATGAAATGATTTATTTAAATCACAAATTTCAAAAGTCATTCTTTCTTTCTTAACCTTCAAGTCCAGTCAAGCACTGCAACATAATAAATAAACTAGTATCCCACAATATATTTAGTACATGTCTTGTTTCCTAGTAAAAAGAAATGAAACATTTGTCCAAACTCAACTAGAAAAGAAATGGAGTACTTACTATGCATGAAAGTTTTTGGGGGTGGGGTGGGGTATAGCATGTTGTGTCAAAATTTCTGTTACAAGACACATGAATATCAATCAGTATATAATTCATTTGTAAGCTTTTCAGGGCATGGTAATGACTTAGAGACAGGTCACATCTCAAAGAGATGGAAAACATCCCTAAACCCTAGATGTGCCCTTTGTTCAATCAACATCCCCTCCCCAACCCCATGCTCTCTTGTTTCTTTCTAACCTAACATAAAATGATATTAATTCATGACTCTTACAAGCCACAATTGAATAACAAGCCATCTCACAACCCAAGGGCCTCCCAAATTATATACACTTTCTTTGGAGTAGCTTAGGTAGAGTCAAAATCACACAAGCCAACAATTTCATTTATGATTTGTGGATAGCTCTTGGGGCTCAATTGAACTCTCCTTATTGAAAATTGTACTATTATGTGTACGTAAATAGCTAGAGTGAAAATAATTATATATATAAGTTGTTAAATTATCTTTATTCTTGTGAAGAATCTCAACACTTCTATGTAATAGTCACTTTTACTTTAATTTAAATATTGTAGAGCGCATGAAAGGTGAAGTTAATATTTAGAAATTAAGAGAATTTTATTTTTTAGTGAATGTGTGTTCATTTTAGGTGGAGATTTAGACTCAATATTTGGTCAGAGTTATTGGATTATTTTATTCTGAGAGAGAAGTCAAGAGTATTAAAGTTAGATCAGTAAAGATTTTGCTGGAGCAAATTTGAAATTTCTTATAAAGAGCAATATACTCATAGGCGGAGCCAGGATTTCATGTCAGTGTGTTCTAAATTTTTAAAAAGAATAACGATCTTAATCTAAAGTAACAATCATCAAATTAACGAACAAATACAAATATTTAATTCACTAAAAACGACTAATTACTTAAACATTATATATATAAGCAGTATCATTACAATTGCACTCGACGAGTTGTCATATTTTGAAAACGATCAATGATCACATCATTAGGTACGCTTTCAAATAATTCATCTTCTATATAACAAACTAAACAATCATTTGAAAAGTCATCGTCCATTCTGCTTCGCAAGTCATTTTTAATGAACTTCATTGAGGAAAAAGCTCTTTCCACTGTTGCAATAGCCACATGTAATATCAAGCTTAACTTCACAAGCAAATAAACAAGTCCCCATGTCTTGTGCATATTTTTTTTACCAATGCCATCGAAAGATCTCCAAGCCCTTTCAAATTTGAGAAAGCGTTGTCCACTTTACTTACATCATATATTACTATAAGTGGGAACAAAAGAAATTAAAAGTTGAATTACGGTTTTACCCCTATTATAAATTAAAATGTTATAAAAATATTTAACTATTTAATTTAAATATTAAATTATATTATTTTGATAAAAATGTTAATGACTTTTGCACTTCTTTAGAATAATTTGTAATTAAAATATCTAATTTAATTTATTTTCTTGAAATTATTTAAAATATTATTTTTTTCATTTAATATTTATTTTGGGATTCAATGAATTTTGACGGTTCGTATTATGGTATTTAACACTCCTATTTTCAGCTAGACTTACAATCCAATACTCATTATTAAATTGTAAGTTATTATTAGCAAGAAAAAACCAACAATCTTTACATCTTCCACGTAGTAATAGTGATGATTTTTCATAATCATAGTTACTATGAATTTTTTAATAATTAGTCATAATGATTTTTCATTAAACATTTACAATATATTTGAATTCTTTTACATATTTTATTATTAGATTATAGTTTTATTTCTACATTACATTTAAATGTTATAAATTGTTTAATAAATTAAATATTAAATAGGAAATAGTAAATCAACATATTAGTATACATAAATTACCACTAACTCTTCATTGTGTAAATGTATTTAACTCCCATTAATTATATTCATTATGTTTTAACTCTCATGTCTCATCGATAATCTCAAATGGATTAATATCATATTTATGACAAATTTTTGTGTTCCTCAATGCTATCCTATAAATAATGACATTTCACACAATAATGTGCACACTTAAATCAATTGAAAAAAAAAATGAAAAAATCTCTATGCTTTCTTCTCTTGTCTCTTTTTATTTGTTTAGTTTAATAGTTATATTTCTTGTTTGTTGTTATTGTACATCTGTTGTTAGGTTGTTATTATTATTGAGAATTTACCATGGTTTGTTGCTTTGTATACATTAGCCTAGCATGTGGTATTTTAATATCCTTATTTGAATATTGAATTTGTACAATAATTAATTATTTTTACTTTATGCACTTTTAGTCAATTTTATAGTTAAAGGTATATTCTTTTTATTAGAAAGATATATGTAGTTCTATCGAAACAATGATGAATTTTTTTCGTAAAATACCAAAGATTTGAAGGGGATAACATATGTCATTTGCAATACAAAATTTATATGAACTATTATGGGATAAACGTGCAACGCACATTCCCAGATCTAGTAGTAAATATAAGTGTCTAGATCAAAACTAAGCTCTTCAATCTTGGAAGCATCAAATTCATTCGGATAATACGTTACAAGCTTCATGATCTTCTTTTTATCATAATTTATAAAGGAATTATCGGGACTCAAACTACCCGTTCCAAGAAGTAGATCAGTATTCACTTCATTAAATCGATTGTTAAGTTCTAAAAGCTGCACAACATAAAAAACGTCCACACGCAAATGATAAGAATATGTAACACTTGAACTTTTACGCTTCGACTTTCCAAGATCATATTTCTCATTCATTTTGGGGATCATAATATCATTCTTTTCACAAAATAGGCATATATCTTCTACCAAAGAATTTCATTTAGATTCCCTCTCATCGATTGCAATTGTTTCTTTGCAAGATCAACAAGCTTCATGGCAGTAACAATATCTTGATCTTTTCGTTGCAGAGTCATATTCAAATCATATGTAATTGCCAAAATCTTTAACATCAAATGCAATATGTAGATAAACTCATAAGATTTAATATCTCCCACTAGACTTTTTGTCATTGCTTTCACATGATAATTTACCCCCTCATTTTCAAGAACTTCAAGTACATAGACAATTAATGAGAATAAGGAAATGAAGTTACGTACTGTCTTAAAATGAGATCCCCACCTAGTATCACCTGGCCTTTGAAGTCCGAGTTCTTGACTTAATCCACTTCTGGTATGAACTTCACCAAGAATTAATAATTCCTCTAATTTTTCTGCTTGATCCCCTCGAAGCATTTCCCTACGCTTAAAAGAACCTCCAACAATATTTAAAACATTAGAAAAAATGTCAAAAAAATTATTCACATCACGATATTTTTTCGCAACAACCACCAAAGTTAATTACAATTGATGAGCAAAGCAATGAATGCAATATGCTGAAGAATTTTCTTTAAAAATTAAAGTTTTAAGGTCATTAAGCTCTCCTTGCATGTTACTAGCTTCATCATAACCTTGGCCTCGTATTTGTGATCGACTTAAAGAATGTTCTAAAACCAAAGAGTAGATCGCTTCTTGCAATAACTTTGCAGAAGTGTCATTAACATGAACAAGACCAAGAAATCTCTCAATAAGCTTACCTTCTTTGTTGACATACCGCAGAACAAGAGTCATTTGTTTCTTATGAGAAACATCCTTAGATTCATCAATCAATATTTCAAAGTAATCCCCATTCAAGTCTTCAATAATTGCTTTCATTTTTTTGTCTTTTGTTGTTTGTTGTTTAGTTTGGAGCTTATCTAGGTGCAATTTCATCAAAGTGTTGCTTAGGGAGGCCAGAAACATAAGAATTGAGAAGTATGGAGGCCAAAAACATAAGAATTGAGAAGTAGGTGAATACAGAGTGGATCCGCACTTGGTGTTCTTCTCATACCATCACACACAATTATTATAGAGTAGCTCAATATCTCAGCAAAATTTCCACCTCTCTTATGTATACAAATTCATGTGTGTAGCACACAACATCCACAAATCTTCCAAAAAAAAAAAATGCTTTCACCGTTTTAGAAAATGACCTCTCCTGGTAGAATTTACGCTCTCATTGTGACCTCGAAAAGACATTTCTTCCTTCAATAGATATCTTACCACATCAATCGAAGCATTCAAGCGAATTCGATACTCACCTTTGATTTTTTTGGATTGCTTGTCAAATGTAGCCAGAATAGATTGGTTTTGATTCATTAAATCTAGCATCATCTTGAAACAACGAACATGAACAATGTTGGTTTCACCAACATACTTTTTAAGTCTTTCTAAAGCTTTATTCCAACTTCGAAAACCTTTCGTTGTGAAAGAATCACTTACTTTCTCATATCCTTCAATCTCATTTTTAAACAAGTAACAACATAAGCAATATGTTTCATCCTTTTTAATGTTATATTCTAGCCATTGAGAATATGGAGGTTTTTTAAACCATTTTCGATTAAAGTGACGCGGTGTTCCTCCGAAATCTCTTATTGGAAAAGTAAAATCAATAGGTTGACAAGGTCCTTTTGTATATAATTTAGGAGATAATTTTGAAATTTGTGTTCTTTCAGTCGGATCGAATTTAAGATCCAAATTGATTAATACTTTGTCATTATCCATTGCTTCAAAAAGATCAACAGGCGATGCCAAATTTGACAAAGGAGAGGTAGGAGCAATATTTGAACGAGTTTGAGGCTTGAAATTTTTTTTAATCATATTGACTCTTTCTTAAAAATCCTAAAAAAACACAAAACATAAATTATGTTAATGAGTTGTTAGTTATGCATGTGTTTGAAAACATTACCTTAGATATTGTTATTGTAAAAAATTAATTTGATAATACAAAGATTTGAGTAATTTAATTTAAAGTTCTAAAACATTGTTAATAAAAGATAAATATTTTTTAAAATTAAAATTTTGAACATTTTTAGTATAATCTTCAATACTGTTCTAAGTGAGATTAAAATTATTAAATTCAGCATTATTATTTTGGCACCTAAAATAAATATTTTACTAGTTTCACTATCATCTTGAACCATTAATGCCATCAAAAGTTAAAATTTAATAAAACAAACAATAATTAATTTAATATAATCAATTATCAATATGTTGGATAACCTTAGAATCAAAGATTAAAAATCAATTTTTGAATAACTAATTGTACAATGTCAAAGCAAACAAATAAGGAAAAAAATGAAAATGAAGAGACAAGAGTACACACCAAAGGCCAGATGTTGGATACCAACAATTAGATCAACAATAAAAGTTAGAACCCTAACTTTTGGGGGAAAAAATGAGTTAAACTTTTGAATGTGAGTAGAAATCAATAGTCAGATATTATAGTTTCAGAGTACGATACAAATACTATTTTTTTTTCATTTAACAATTATTTTTTAATTATTTTTTGTATAAACCCACCTATACCGATATTCTATTATTTTAATTTTTTTTTATATAAACACGCATTCTATTTTTTTCTATATACGCATTTTATTTCAGAGTACGATACAAATACTATTTTTTTTTCATTTAATAATTATTTTTTTAATTATTTTTTTGTATAAACCCACCTATACCGATATTCTCTTCTTCTTTTTTTTAAATATAAACACGCATTCTATTTTTTTTATATATAAACACGCATTCTATTTTTATTTTATTTTATAAAACGCATTTAGAAATTATCCAAAAAAGACAGTGTGCCTACCGGGATTCAAACACACATCCCGCAAGGACAAACGATTTCGATGGGTGCACAGTGATCACTGGGCCAAACGTTTTAGTGTGCTTATGGGTTCGCAGGAAATATACATATACATTCGACTTCATAATTTAATACAAATATAGGGTCTACGAAAAAGCCAGTGGGTTCAGCCGAACCCCTTCGGCTACAGTAGCTCCGCCCCTGAATATACTTATGTCGCAATATCAATACACTTTTACTTTTATTTTATTTTTCAACTGTCATTATATTTTCATCAACACTGCTTAAATTATTTTTGTAGTCCGGTCCTATAAAAGCTTATAGTTGGGAAACTTACATAAATATACTATATTAAAAAAATATTTACCATTTATAGAAATAACTTTTATTTTTCACTTGATCACTTTTAATACATTTATATTACCGTTTTAATATATATTACAAAGAACAATTTATTATTCACATATAATACAAGTTTTATTGATAGATAATAAATTTATCACACATTTTCATACACTTATAATATAATGTGTCAATTTATTTACCAAACAAGCATAATATATTTTAAAAACAGTTATAATACATATATATTGCATACATAATTCACTTTAAATACATATTGCAGATTTAACATAGTATTATTATGTATTGCTATAAATGGTAATAAATTAAAAGTATCACTAAAATCAGTAATTATTTATTAAAAGGTAGCCATCCAAGTAATTTTTTCCTTATTAATACTTTGTGGTTGTTACGTATTGTTTTATAATGTATGGTATTGTATTGTATCGTATATTTTGTTTTAATCAATACAATGTTTAGATAGATTGTATCGTTATGTCGTTACATAATGTAACACATCCATAATTTGAATGATAAACCTACAAGAAAAATAGGGTATGAGGTAGAACTACTATGAAAATGTGAGATAAAATATGAAATATGATTATTAAATAATAAATAAAGGCAGAATGAGAAGAAAATATTAAGATAACGACACGATCACACCAAATATGTCGTTACATCAAACATATCTTAACTTTGTTACCTAACAATTGATTTAAACGGCACGTTACAATAAAATTCTATTAAATAACAATCAAAACAAACATTGTATTTAAACTAACAATATAATACAATACAATACAATACAATACAACGGATACGTAGCAACCATTAGTGTCCTCAATTCTGAGTTAGAAATAACAATTGGGGCAGGGCAGGGTAAGGCGGGGGGCGCAAGCAAGGCATACCCTTATCAAGTCAGGACAGGGAAACAACTAAATGAGACGGAGCAAGATAAAATCTATTTATTAAAAATACATTATATGGCGCGGGACAGGTAGTGGGTCAAGTGTAAAAACAATTAAATCCTTCATTGTGCAACTTATACTTGTACATTTTTGGGCGGGGCAGGGCTTAATAGGGCAACACATTAAAATAATGAGAAGAAATGATAAATATATAACATAAATTGAACGGTACATGGCAGGACTTAATAGGGCAGCACATTTTTTTTGAAAAATGCTAAACGGAGCAATGTAAAATGAGTCAAAATCTTAACAAATCAAGACTTAGTCTGTACGCAATGAATTGCTTTGTCTTCAGTGTACCCCAATTTCGTCTGTCTCACTCGCTCGCTTGCTGGAAAAGACTGCCCCGCCCTAATTCGCCTTATTGCCCATCCCTATTTTGAGTTTCCCCCATTAAAAGTGGAACAACTTTTTTATACAGAGATATGGTAAACAAATTTATACTCTAGATTATTAGATTAAATAAATATTCATTAGTGGTGTCAGTAGTTAGTGAAATGATTTTCGAATTGTTTGTCGATCGAAAGAAATTCTACAACTATTTGTTTCTGTAGTTATTTTATGAAGTAAAGACCGACTTTCGTACAAAGTTTTCTGAGTTACTGACATTTTGTTTCTTTCTCAAAGTGCTGATAATTTTTTTCTTTTTGGTTGTTTGGAATAACTTCAATATGCAAAAAGATGTGCTAATTATGCACCTTATGATTCCATTTTTTTTATAAAAAAAAACTACTCTTTCCGTCTCATTTTATGTAGCACTATTTAATTTGACATTGTGTTTAAGAAGAAGAAAAAATAAGACTTTTTGAAACTTGTGATCTAAAATAATTCTTAGATATTTGCGTGGTTGAGAATCATCTCATTAAGAGTCAAATGGTATTTCAAATCTATCACAAAAATATAAGAGGTGAACAATTTGAACAAAAGTAATGCTAATGGATTTTACTCATAGAAGACGAACAAGTTCTTAACTGCAACAACTTCTTCGAGAGACTCGTTATCCAGAACTGGAAACACTCTGATCCTATTTTCGACTTTAGCGATACTATTTATTTATTACCATCTATAGCATACATAACAATATTATGATAAATCTGCACTTACATTAAAAGTGAATTATCCAATAAAAATGTATCACAAGTGTTTAAAAATATATTATGCTTGTTTGGTATGAAATTGACACAATATATTATAAGTGTATGATAATTGTACTGTATTATACATCAATAAAACTTGTATAATATGTGTTTTATAAATTGTTCTTTGCAATATATATTAAAATTGTATTATAAGTATCTAGAGAGAAAAAAATGTTATCCTTAATATAACATATATATGTAAGTTTCCTATAATTAATCTGTACATTTATCAACTCTATCTCACCAAAACCCGCCCATTTGACACGCCATCTCGTTTGCGTTTTGTTGTTTATCAAATTGGTTACGCCTTTTGAATGGACAAATATTGAGGAGAGAAACTTTTTGGTTTGACAACATATTTATGTATGACAAGCATAGATTTCTACTATCTCTAGATATTGAAGTAGAAAGGCAGGCATGCATTTAGGCATTAATAGACCACCTAACAATTAGTAATTGTTGAATTGGTAGATTCATTGTTTGTGGACATGGTCCTAACTGTCTAAATCAAAATGTGTTAGTCCAGTAAGTATATATGTACACGAACTCAACATACATTAATTGTGAAAAGGAAACTATATTGCATAACTAACATTCCTTCTACTATCACATTCACTTCGTTGCTCAATCCAATAGGAAAATCACTACTACAAACAAATGATTGTTTCACCGTGAATCAGTAGAGGAATTTTGTGCTATAGAACATGATTTTCTCACTTATTTCCCATCAAACCAACTTACTGGGAAAAGGTGTTGTGTGTAGTAGGATCTCATTGAAATAGTGGAAAACTTCCTAATTTTTCCGCATGAAAACATTACTATTTTTTTTATTGATTCAATCAAAATGTCCATGAGATTCCGTCATTGAACATTTTTCAATAGGAAATTTCAGTGAGAAAATAGTGATGTTCTAGTAGTGAACATTTCCTTTTTGATCACTCTTGCATTCATTGTCATCCATAGCCAGACCACTTGTTTCACCAGCCTCAAAATAAGATCATTTACTATCACAATAAGAAAATGACTTTCGTTGTGTCAAACATAACAAAATTAACATATCAATACCTCTCACGATAGATTGGTTTCCTTCATATCGTCAGAGTCCTTTGCATATAAACTTTAGTAAAATAGTTAATATTGTTAACGCTCCTCATTTCGTATCGATTTTATTTGTTACTATTGTTGGGATATACTATTAACCATGTAATTGTGTTATAGTAATTTTTATTTAATCCCTTGTAAAGATTTTATGTTATTTATTTAATATAATAAAATCTTTGTTTAAATAGATCATTGTGTATATATGTGTGTCCATTGCTTATATAGTAGACAATTTTGTGTATGGAGTATTTTAACTCATACACGGAAGACTAAAATTGTCGGTGCATATAAGTTATAAATTTATGTTCACGATCAAAGATGAAGTAGGACGAACATCTTGATGATCGTAGCACAAGATTAAATATAATTTGATCTTAATTATGAGAATGGTTAATTCAACTTCTTGTGCTAGTACATTTTGTATGTATTGAACGGACCAAGAAGAGACA
>JAJOOO010019196.1:0-13042 GCA_029582685.1 Solanum piurae | reverse complement strand
TCAGATCCTTTGAAACGTGTTTTTCCTGATCTCTATATGGTGTGACATTCAATGAAGCTCCACTAGTAGGAGATCCTTGCACAACCACACTCTTATTTCTACTCAGATCCTTTGAAACGTGTTTTTCCTGATCTCTATATGGTGTGACATTCAATGAAGCTCCACTAGTAGGAGATCCTTGCACAACCACACTCTTATTTCTACTCAGATCCTTTGAAACGTGTTTTTCCTGATCTCTATATGGTGTGACATTCAATGAAGCTCCACTAGTAGGAGATCCTTGCACAACCACACTCTTATTTCTACTCAGATCCTTTGAAACGTGTTTTTCCTGATCTCTATATGGTGTGACATTCAATGAAGCTCCACTAGTAGGAGATCCTTGCACAACCACACTCTTATTTCTACTCAGATCCTTTGAAACGTGTTTTTCCTGATCTCTATATGGTGTGACATTCAATGAAGCTCCACTAGTAGGAGATCCTTGCACAACCACACTCTTATTTTTACTCAGGTCCTTTGAAACGTGTTTTTCCTGGTTTTGTTTGGTGTGGCTTTCAATGAAGCTCCACTAGTTGGGATCCCTGTACAACCACACTCTTATTTCTACGCAGGTCCTTTGAAATGTGTTTTTCTTGATTTGTGTCTGGTGCGACATAGATCTTTGCATAACCATACGCTTATTTCTACTCAGGTCCTTTTAAACGTGTTTTTCCTAAATTCTGTCTGCTGTGGCTTTCAATGAAGCTCCATTTGTAGGGATCCTTGTACAACCACACTTTTATTTCTACTGAGGTCCTTTGAAACGTGTTTTTCCTGATTTATGTTTGGTGCGACATTAAAAAAAGCTCGACTGGTCAGATATCCTTGCACAACCACACTCTTATTTCTACTCACGTCCTTTGAAACGTGTTTTTGCTGATTTCTGTCTGGTGTGGCATTCAATGAACCTCCACTGGTAGGGATCCTTGTACAACCACACTCTTATTTCAACTGAGGTCCGCTGAAACATGGTTTTCCTGATTTATGTCTGGTGCGACATTCAAAAAAGCTCGAGTGGTTGGAGATCCTTGCACAACCATACTCTTATTTCTACTCAGGTCCTTTGAAACTTGTTTTTCCTGATTTGTGTCTGGTGTGGCATACAAAGAAGCTCTAATGGTACGAGATCCTTGCACAACCACACTCTTATTTCTATTCAAGTCATTTGAAACGTGTTTTTCTTGATTTATGTATGGTGCGTCATTCAATGAAGCTCCACTGGTAGGTGATCCTTGCTCAACCACTCTCTTATTTCTACTCAGGTCCTTTGTAACGTGTTTTTCCTGATTTGTGTCTAGTGCGATATTCAAAAAAACTCCGCTGGTCAGATATCCTTGCACGACAAGATGTTATTTCTACCCAGGTCCTTTGAAACCAGTTTTTCCTAATTTGTTTCTGGTGCAGCATTCAAAGAAGCTCCACTGGTTGGAGAGCATAACCATACAATTATTTCTACTTAGGTTCCTTGAAATGCGTTTCTGATTTGTGTCTGGTGCGACATTCAATGAATCTCCACTATTAGAAGATCATTTCACAACCACTCTCTTATTTCTACTCAAGTCCTTTGAGAAACGTTTTTTCTGATTTTGTTTGGCATGACATTCAAAGAAGCTCCACTGGTAGGAGATCCTTCAACAACCACACTCTTATTTCTACTTAGGTCTTTCGAAACTTGTTTTTCCTGATTTTTGTCTAGTGCGGCATTCTATGAAGCTCCACTGGTAGAAGATCCTTGCACAACCACACTCTTATTTCTACTCAAGTCCTTTGAAACGCGTTTTTCCTGATTTTTGTATGGTGCGTCATTCAATGAAACTCCACTAGTAGGATATTTTTGCACAACCACAGTCTTATTTCTACTCAGGTCCTTTGAAAGAAGTTTTTCCTTATTTGTGTCTAATTATGCAGCATTCAATTAAGCTATACTAGTAGTAGATCCTTGCACAACCACACTTTTATTTCTACTCAGGTCCTTTGAAACATGTTTTTCCTAATTTGAGTCTGGTGTGATATTTGAAGAAGCTCCGCTGGTAGAGATCCATGCACAACCACACTCTTATTTCTACTTAGGTCCTTTGAAATATGTTTTTTTTTCCTCATTTGTGTCTGGTGCAACATTCAAAAAAGCTTCACTGGTAGGAGAGCACAACCCCACTGTTATTTCTACTCAGGTCCTTTCAAATGCGTTTTTCATGATTTTGTCTGGTGCGACATTCAATGAAGTTCCACATGTATGAGATCATTGCACAACCACACTTTTATTTATACTCAGGTCATTTGAAATGCGTTTTTCGTGATTTGTGTCTGGTGCTGCATTCAAAGAAGCTCCACTGGTAGAAGATCCTTGTACAACCACACTCTTATTTCTACTCAGGTCTTTTGAAACGCAATTTTCATGATTTGTGTTTGGTGCGACATTCAATGAAACTCCACTTGTAGGAGATCCTTGCACAACCACACTCTTATTTCTACTCATGTTCTTTGAAATGCGTTTTTCTGATTTGTGTCTGGTGCGGTATTCAAAAAAGTTCCACTGGTTGGAGATCCTTGCACAACCAAACTCTTATTTCTACTCAGGTGCTTTGAAACATTTTTTTTCCTAATTTGTGTCTGGTGCGACATTCAAAGAAGCTCCACTGGTAGGATATTCTTACACAACCACACTCTTACTTCTACTCAGGTCCTTTGAAATGTGTTTTTCCTGATTTGTGTCTGGTGCAACATTTAAAGAAGCTCTACTGGTAGGAGATTCTTGCACAACCACATTCTTATTTCTACTCATGTCCTATGAAACGTGATTTTCCTGATTTGTGTCTGGTGCGACATTCAATGAAGCTCTACTGGTAGGAGATCCTTGCACGACCACACTCTGTTTTCTACTCAGGTACTTTGAAACGCGTTTTTCGTGATTTGTATCAGTTGCGACATTCAATGAAGCTCCATTGGTAGGAGATCCTTGTACAACCACATTCTTATTTCTTGTTGGAATTACAGATGATGGAAATACATTAGAAAAGAAAGATAGCAAATATTTTATTATGAAGAAGAAGAGTGTTTCGGACATAGATATTGCAAAATTGAAAAGAGCAAAGTAAAAATGAAGAGTGAAGAAATCATTATATTTCTCTACTATACACAAGACACGTGGCCTCAACAGCTGACACCAATCTAGAACCTTCCACAATTTTTTGATCTTGTAAACATTATTTTTCCATTTATATATTTATTAATTGTAAATAATAGTTTGTTACAAGTTAGCCAATTGGGATAGGACACATGTTAGTCTGTTAGGATTTTTATTCCTTGTATTTCCTATATATACATTTTCTATGCAAAAATAAAATACATAGAAAATTTTAGCTCAATCTTTCTTCGTCTATTCAATCATTTCTACTCAGGTCTTTTGAAACGTGTTTTTCCTGATATGTGTCTGGTGTGGCATTCAATGAATCTCTATTGGTAGGATATCCTCGCACAACCTCACTATAATTTCTACTCAAATCCTTTGAAACACTTTTTCCTGATTTGTGTCTTGGGCAGCATTCAATGAAGCTCGTAGAAGATCCTTGCACAACCACACTCTTATTTCTACTCAGGTCCTTTGAAACGCGTTTTTTGTGATTTGTGTCTGTTGCGACATTCTATGAAGCTCCATTGGTAGGAGATCCTTGTACAACCACATTCTTATTTCTTGTTGGAAATACAGATGATGAAAATCCATTAGAGAAGAAAAATAGCAAATGTTTTATTATGAAGAAGAAGAGTGTTTCAGACATAGATATTGCAAAATTGAAAAGAACAAAGTAAAAATGAAGAGTGAAGAAATCATTATATTTCTCTACTATACACAAGACATGTGACCTCAACAGCTGGCACCAATCTAGAACCATCCACAATTTTCTGTTCTTGTAAATATTATTTTTTCATTTATGTATTTATTAATTGTAAATAATAGTTTGTTACAAGTTAGCCAATTAAGATAGGACACATGTTAGTCGGTTAGGATTTTTATTCCTTGTAATTCCTATATATACATTTGTTATGCAGAAATAAAATACACAGAAAATTTAATTAGCTCAATCTTTCTTCGTCTATTCAATCATTTCTACTCAGGTCCTTTGAAACGTGTTTTTTTTATATGTGTCTGGTGCGGCATTCAATGAATATCTACTGGTAGGATATCCTTGCACAACCTCACTCTTATTTCTAATCAGATCCTTTGAAACACTTTTTTCTTGATTTGTGTCTTTTGCGGCATTCAATGAAGCTCGTAGGAGATCCTTGCACAACCACACTCTTATTTCTACTTAGGTCCTTTGAAACGTGTTTTTCGTGATTTGTGTCCGTTGCGACATTCAATGAAGCTCCATTGGTAGAAGATCCTTGCACAACTACATTCTTATTTCTTGTTGGAATTACATATGATGGAAATCCATTAGAGAAGAAAGATAGCAAAGATTTTATTATGAAGAAGAAGAGTGTTTCAGACATAGATATTGCAAAATTGAAAAGAAGAAAGTAAAAATGAAGAGTGAAGAAACCATTATATTTCTCTACTATACACAAGACACGTGGCCTCAACAGCTGGCACCAATCTAGAACCATCCACAATTTTCTGTTCTTGTAAATATTATTTTTCCATTTATGTATTTATTAATTGTAAATAATAGTTTGTTACAAGTTAGCCAATTAAGATAGGACACCTGTTAGTCGAATTTTTATTCCTTGTATTTCCTTTATATACATTTGCTATGCAGAAATAAAATACACAGAAAATTTAATTAGCTCAATCTTTCTTGGTCTATTCAATTATTTCTTCTTAGGTCTTTTGAACGTGTTTTTTCCTGATATGTGTCTGGTGCGACATTCAATAAATCTCTACTGGTAGGATATCCTTGCACAACCTCACTCTTATTTCTACTCAGATCCTTTGAAACGCTTTTTTCCTGATTTGTGCTTGTGCGACATTCAATGAAGCTCGTAGAAGATCCTTGCACAACCACACTCTTATTTCTACTCAGGTCCTTTGAAATGTATTTTTCGTGATTTGTGTTCATTGCGACATTCAGTGAAGCTCCATTGGTAGGAGATCCTTGCACAACCACATTCTTATTTCTTGTTGGAATTACAGATGATGGAAATCCATTAGAGAAGAAAGATAGCAAAGGTTTTATTATGCAGAAGAAGAGTGTTTTGGACATCGACATTGCAAAATTGAAAGGAGCAAAGTAAAAATGCAGAGTGAAGAAACCATTATATTTCTCTACTATACACAAGACACGTGGCCTCAACAGCTGGCACTAATCCAGAACCTTCCACAATTTTCTGTTCTTGTAAATATTATTTTTCCATTTATGTATTTATTAATTGTAAATAGTAGTTTGTTACAAGTTAGCCAATTAAGATAGGACACTTGTTAGTCGGATTTTTATTCCTTGTGTTTCCTATGTATACATTTGCTATGCAGAAATAAAATACACAGAAAATTTAATTAGCTCAATCTTTCTTCGTCTATTCAATCATTTCTACTCAGGTCTTTTGAAACGTGTTTTTCTGATATGTGTCTGGTGCGGCATTCAATGAATCTCTACTGGTAGGATATCCTTGCACAACCTCACTCTTATTTCTACTCAGATCCTTTGAAACGCTTTTTTCCTGATTTGTGCTTGTGCGGCATTCAATGAAGTTCGTAGAAGATCATTGCACAACCACACTCTTATTTCTACTCAGGTCCTTTGAAATGTGTTTTTCGTGATTTGTGTTCGTTGCGACATTCAGTGAAGCTCCATTGGTAGGAGATCCTTGCACAACCACATTCTTATTTCTTGTTGGAATTACAGATGATGAAAATCCATTAGAGAAGAAAGATATTAAAGGTTTTATTATGCAGAAGAAGAGTGTTTCGGACATCGACATTGCAAAATTGAAAGGTGCAAAGTAAAAATGAAGAGTGAAGAAACCATTATATTTCTCTACTATACACAAGACACGTGGCCTCAACAGCTGGCACCAATCCAGAACCTTCCACAATTTTCTGTTCTTGTAAATATTATTTTTCCATTTATGTATTTATTAATTGTAAATAGTAGTTTGTTACAAGTTAGCCAATTAAGATAGGACACCTGTTAGTTTGTTAGGATTTTTATTCCTTGTATTTCCTATATATACATTTGCTATGCAGAAATAAAGTACACAAATTTTTTTGCTCAATCTTTCTTCGTCTATTCAATCATTTCTACTCAGGTACTTTGAAACGTGAATTTACTGATTTGACAAACTCTGTACCATTTGTAGGATTACACGGGATATGTTGTTGTTGACTTTGTAAATTTTGATTATCCGATTTGATGTTGTAAACACCTCTTCCAAGTATAAGTTTAGGTAGAATTTAATTTTTGGAATAGGAATTATATCTTATTGACAAGCCTATCATGTGATGTGAATGAACTTGTTTTTGCAAAGAAGATTGATGCCGGTGACCTCACATGCTCTAAAACCTAGTACAACTTTTCTCTTTAGTCATCTAATACTGTTGTCATTTATTTATTGGAGAAAAAGATAAGCTATCTTAGGAATTCTACTCGCAAAAAAACAATTATTTCTGGCTGCTTTGATTCTGCTTCTGTATGCCTATTGTGTGAGTTCGAAGAGAGAAGTTCCTAAAATAACCATAAGCACAAAATAACTAGTGATGGCAATTACTGCCAATTAGAGGTGCTAAATATGACCTTCCCCAAAATTTCTTATGGATTTAGTACCAGATAAAATTATCATCATAACTATATACTTCCTCCGTTCCTTTTTCAGTTGTCATAGTTTACTTTTTAGAGTCAAAACGATATAAATATTGATTAACATTTTAAGATATATTTTTTCATCATATTAATATGAAAAAATTACAATTTATAGTACTTTTCGTATAGTTTTTGAATTACTAAATTTTTATTTTAAAATATTGAATTAATGTAATCTGATTTAGCTTTGAAATTTTATCAAATTGACTCTAGAAAAGCGTAACATGACAACTAAAAAGAAACGAAGGGAGTAAAAATCTATATTATTAAATATATATAAACAATTTTTTTTGTTTGTTCATTTTAGCTCAAATAACTCCGAGGCCAATTTTACCCCAACTCATTTACTCAGCTATTTTATCCTGCTCAAATCTATTTCAACTTATGCATTTGACACGGCAACAAACCACACTTTTTCCGCCGAAACCCAGCGGCGTTGCCCCGTTTAGAGTATTTCAAAGTTTTCTATATACACATCAGCTTGCGTCGATTTTAATTAATTTACTCTGTACCTACAATCTTCCATTAGCCCAGCCAAGAGGAGAAGTCGGGATTTAAAGTTTATAGATTCGAAGTTTTAGTTTTAATAAGCTACTAAATTCTAAATTGACAATTTGTACAAGTTTAATAGATATTTTAAGACAAATACAAAATTTGAACCAAAGCCATTAGATTCGGCTGAACCCATACGTCACTGTCTAGCTCCGCCCCTGCAGAGAAGTGTATCATAAACACAGATAAAATTATCAACAATCTCAGAACTAAATTAGCACCGAATTAAACCAAATACCAGCAAGACACAATTTTAATCCAGAAAAGGGTGTGCCTTTTTTTTTTGGCAGTACAACAAACTCCAAACCAGAGAATTAAGAAATGTCGAAATGACTGTTAGCCACTCCGAGTTAGACTCAAATTACAGTTGAAGCCAAAGAAGTTTTTTTGATGAGAAGTACTTATGGTTAGTTGATCAACATGATAGATCAAGATACTTAATGCCACCTCGACACGAAAAACTCATAATCATGGTGCTTGTTGAAGAGTGTTCCTGCACCATTCGTTCCCACTGCTCGTGACATAAAAAAAGCAGTCTGCTGCAGTGTCCTTACTCGTTCTTGTAGAACTAAATCCACGGTCACTTCATTCAGGTACCTTCGCTGAAACCAGCATTCACCCTAGTTTCGCCATTCATAGGAAAGAAAAGAAAAAAATAACAACATTAGCTTTGAAGTAAAGAGCAATTGTACTACATTGTGAACTTAAAACGAATTCAAAGGTGTAACCGCGCAGTTATCAGTACCTGAGCATTGTAGCTTTGGAGGCCCACAATTGGGGAAACTACACCGGCAGGGGCGTCAAGTGTCTGGCCTCTGTGAATATAATGTCCAAGCGAATGATAAGTCAAGAAAGAAGCATGAAAGTTGCCGGTTGGTATCCTATAAATTGGGTACCATGCAACACAAAACCTGCAAATACACAAAGTACCATTAGAAGTTTTCTCTAGAACTTGAAGACGATTATACTTTCGCATACAAAGTTACGTATACAGGCCTGGATTGTTCTTCACATATTCAAAAACTAAATATATTCATCATATACTAGAAGCCTTTCCATACTAACCACAAATTGTCTCTGCTTATGTAATAAGGGAACTATGGAACATGAAGCAGTTAAAATGTCCCAATTTATATGATGTAATAGCTTGACTGGGCACGGAATTTACGAAATATGAGAAGACTTTGCAATGTTTCAAAACTACCCTTAAGATAAATAGAAGAGTACACCTTTGTAAACTTTTTGCCAAATAAGTGGGATAGTATCATTTAACATTTTCCAAATAATAAAATATCATTCTTTTTAAGACCGACTCAAAAGAAAAGTGTATCGTATAAATTGATAGATCTCCAAACATTTGGCAGTTCTATGTCCATACTAACCAAGAATGAGGGTGCAGATCAGGTAAGCGCGCGGACTGTAGGATTGATGGATCTCCACGACTTGAAGGCCCATCAGCAGCAACAAGTTCCTGAATCCTAGAATTGAGTAGTTGGAGCAAGCCAAAGAAACAACTTATGATATAAAAAGAGAACTAGTATTGATAACAAAAACAATACAACTAAAATGATAAAAGAAACAACTTATGATGTACCACACACTTTTCAAAAAACGGTTTACGACTTTGAGGTCTTTCTTGTTCGAAATATTCAAACAGAAGTTCATCAGACAACTTAGATTCAACTGGTGGATCTGCAGCACTGCAATATGAAGATGCCCTGGAGTCAGAGACAACATTCTCTTTTTGTGAAGAGCTTGAGTTCTCAACACGAGATTTAGGTAAAAGTAGAGAAAATCTTGTGTGAAAGTCTCCTGTAGGTGAACCCTGAGTTCGATTATCCTTGAAGAGCTGAATGGCTGACAAAGAGGGATTAAAATATGCACTGAACTTCAGACGACGAGTTGTATATTCCTCTGCTTTTACTTGTAAACCATAGTTTCCATGTTTCTCAAACCACTGCCACAAGTTCCATAAAGAGATATTCGGTATCTCACACCTGCTTAGAGGTGCACCTTGACCACCTTGAACAGATGGACATATAACTGGAGAGGCAGAACGAATAAATTTCTCAAACTCAGCAAGAGGATGGCCCTTCCTCATCTCGATGGCTTCAGCGGCTAGTTGCGCCCCATGAGCCTCATTCACTGCCCAACAAACGTCATTTTCACGACCACAAATTGTTCGGGCTTTATCTTCAGGAATCAACAACCTTGAAGCACCAGCATTCAAAGAAGCTCGATTGGTAGGAGATTCTTGCACAACCACACTCTTATTTCTACTCAGGTCCTTTGGAACGCGTTTTTCCTGATTTGTGTCTGGTGTGACATTCAAAGAAGCTCGATTGGTAGGAGATCCTTGCACAACCACACTCTTATTTCTACTCAGGTACTTTGAAATGTGTTTTTTTTTATTTGTGTCTGGTGCGGCATTCAAAGAAGCTCGACTAGTAGGAGATCCTTGCACAACCACACACTTATTTCTACTCAGGTCCTTTGGAACGCTATTTTCCTGATTTGTTTCTGGTGCGGCATTCAAATAAGCTCCACTGGTAGGAGATCCTTGCACAACCACACTCTTATTTTTACTCAGGTCCTTTGAAACGAATTTTTCCTGATTTGTGTCTCGACTGGTAGGAGATCCTTGCACAACCACACTCTTATTTGAACCCAGGTCCTTTGAAACACGTTTTTCCTGATTTGTGTATGGCGCGGCATTCAAAGAAGCTTGACTGGTAGGAGATCCTTGCACAACCACACTCTTATTTCTACTCAGGTCCTTTGAAATGCATTTTTCCTGATTTGTGTCTGGTGCGGCATTCAAAGAAGCTCCACTGGTAGGAGATCCTTGCACAACCACACTCTTATTTCTATTTAGGTCCTTTGTAACGCGTTTTTCCTGATTTGTATCTGCTGATACAATAACATTAGCAGCACTAGGAAGTTTTTTATTCAAGGTAGCGTCGTTAACAGCCTGTGACAAATCCAAGTTTTTCGAGTCATGATTGCTTACATCAGCATCCTTCTTCTGAATTATTTGACTATTCACCTTTCCAGCATTGCTAACTGCATCAACAGATGAATCATTTCGTACAGCATTGTTAGCTGCATCAACAGTTGAATCATTTCGTACTCTCTCAACGCGCTTACCTCTCTTCCGCCCCATGTATGATAGTTTTTCCTCTCGATAGTTAGAGATATCTCAAGTAGAAGAAATGTCTCTTCTGGATATAGGAAGAGGTTATTTTAAAACATACAGCCAACAGTCATCGGATATCTTATATTCGCATTGATGAATACTTGCCTTTATCACTGCTTGAACCTAGAAAAGTCACAAAAACGTTAAACACTGAATAAAAAACATATTAGCACAAGAACTTTATTTCCTTCAAGTCGAGGCTAATCTGAATAACACCATAAATTCAAGTCAAACAGTATCCCATATACTAGAAAAATCGTAAATAGCATGAATTGTATATTGGAGCTAACTAAGCATAAACTTTACAAAGCAAGTAATTGAAGATAAACAACAACATTAAATCCGACTACTCTCAGGACAAAATCCAACGCGAATTTCCAACTTAACTTTCCAGGATACAGCAACAACTACTCCTCAATTTCAAAAACAAGCTGGGGTCGACTATATAAATCCTTACTGATAACTTAATGAATGAAAAATCAATAGAGAAAAATAGAAAACCCCAATGAGCATGTGAAACTCAAATTGCAATGACAATAAAAACAAAGCACCAACATATAAATGCAAAAACCCAGCCTTAATCACTATTTTTGATAAATTACAACTAAACAGTCACATATCAGTAAATAAAAACAACCAATTAAGAAAGAAACGCCAAAGAAGAGTATTGCAATTGCAAAAAGTAAATAGATCAATTCAATCACGAATATTGTTTTCCTTTTTGATAACTGTGGTGTTCAGGCCAGCCTATGTGCAACTCGACTAGTCACATGAGAAACTTATCCACCAGGAAGCGGCACTAGGTAACCCTGTCCACCAAGGTTACGAAAGATGGGAAGAAATAATCTAGTGTTTGTCTCTAGTGGGATTTGAATCTGAGACCTCATAATTCTGAACCCATCAAATTGGCATTCTATAATTGATTAATTTTGTTGAAAAATTATATCGGGTAAATAAGGAAAAAGGATTATTTGGTATATATACAAATTATTGAGTTCCCTTCAAAATAGGGAAAAGTTTTAGTATATTTGGAAGGCGGCTTAAAAGTTTCTATAAATTGCATGTACTGATCTTATGTGTTTCATCAATGTACCACGTTTGATATTCTTTTTACAAAGAGGAGAAAACATAGTATTAGCAACAGCAGATGCTAGTTATAATATTGGTTCCAGTGAAACCAATTTAGTCATTAGTAAACCCGAAGTCAATGGGTACTACTATGAAGAGATTGAAACCTCGAGTTCGAGGACATTACCAGTCAATGCAGAAAGGGAAATTTTCGACGTGGCTCCTCTCTAATAGCTGATCCCTTCATTTCCCCTGTTGGGGCTTGTAAATATTACACGTGTGTCATTAACAAATAAATGGTCTAGACTTGTTGGTTAATCCTAGTATATTATGAATGGCAAACGGTGCTAGATCTACCTGATAATAAGTTGCACTGGAATGTCTACGCTCCCATATTAAAGAAGAGCTGAGATCCTCTTTAATATCAGGCGAAAGACGACCTTTCCAATACTATGTTTGACAACTTTATTTCCTCTTCACCTTAGATGAGGCAAAAGTGGGTTTTGCAAAAGCTTTCTTCAAAGAATAAATGAGCTTCCAATTATTTCATTACAATAGCGGGGTCAGATCTCCTCCTCTCACCATATTCACTGCCAAACAATGATCATGAGAATATTTGAAGTGCTAGGTGAAATTAATTATTGAAGTTGGTTCCACGGAGGGTAAATCATAAAAAAAAAATGGAGGCCGGTTCCTTTATACCAACAATGGCAACTTCAAAAAACTAAATGAAAATTAGTTTTAATTGCAAATTCACTTAGTGGTTACACGAAGTTACTTCAAACTTGAGTTCTTAATACTGTTTACATATCTTTTTACTTAACTTGTTTAATTTATCATTGAAAGAGAATATAATTGGTGTGAGAGTGAGATCTAACAATGAATCAAACGGCACATTACTTAACCAATCCACTATTTGATAAACACAAAACACAGAATTTCTTATAAAAAGATTGAATCTCCGCATTGATACACTTAATCTTGCTCCATATTCTATCACACATAAGATTGATTCGCGCATAACTTGCTACAAGATTTATTCAATATAATCATTTTATCCTTATATATGCGGCCAAACAAACAATGTATTGTAAAGGTGGTGTTAATTACTCCAATACCACAATCAAACGATACATTAGTTAACCAATCCACTATTTGATAAACACAAAACACAAAAAATTCCTATAAAAAAGGTTGAATCTCCACATTGATACACCTATCTCACAAAAATTTCCTTGCTCCACATTTTATCACACATAAGATGGATTCGCACACAACTTAATACGAGTTTCATTTTATACAACAATGATCATTTTTCCCTTATGCGCGGCCAAACAAACAATGTATCATTTTATGGTAGTGTTAATTGCTTGAATACCACAATCAACAT
>JAJOOO010019195.1:0-17368 GCA_029582685.1 Solanum piurae | reverse complement strand
CGTGGCCTCTTCCTCACACCCCTATATCGAGCCTCAGTTGGGGTTATAACCACCGTCACTATAGCTACAATGCAATTTTCTCTCTTTGCCATCTGAAAATATAGAAGGAATTTAATCTGAAAACATAGAAAAAATATTTTGTATACAGAAAAGATTGAGGGAGTGAAAAGGATGATGAAGATTGATTTATATAGTTATTTCTCAAGGGATACATTTGGTCTAGTAGTTAATTTACATGGCATTTGACTTGTTTTAGTAAAATACATTAAACATATAAGTTGCTTGAAAATGAAAAAAATTGACTCTTCTAAACAAAATAGTAGAAATAATAAATCGCACTCCAAATTTATTATTTGTTAGGCTACCTGTAAATATTTAAATAAACGTTTTTTCTAAAGCAAACAAAAATATTCATCCCTTTGAACAAAATATACTTTTAGTTAAATAAATTTTTTATGTTTTATTCTGATAGGTGTGAATGATATATTCACACTTAATTTTTATCTCTTAATATATGACTTGGCATTATAAAAATGCATTTTTTATTCAGTATCTTTTTCTATTTTCCTAATGGACCATGCCCCACCCGCCTTCATCAAATAAAGGAAAAATATATATAATTTTTTCCTTCTTGTTTTTTAAATGTTTACTCAAGCCAATAAAATAAGGAAATCAAAAAAAAGTTTTAAAGAGTTTTTTGGGGAAACACCAATCCATTTAAAAATATTGAATTTCATTTGCATTTTGTATTTGCTAGGTTAAAACTAAATAAGGTTTTGTTAAAAAAAAAGAAGAAGAAAAACAGATTTTGTCAAATGCTAGTAATTTTTTTTAATAATAGAATATTTTGACTATGCACAAATAAACTATGTATTATGCATTTCCTAATTCCATCTTGGGGATTTATTTCCATTCCGTCTGGTTTGCTAGATGGTGCCACCTTCTTTCTTACTTATTTGCTTGAGTTGCAAAATTATTATTTTTATAATTAATTGACAAACCAGTTCTGAATTGTTTAGGCATAAAAAATCAACAAGAAAAATAGATGAAACAATCTATATATTAAATGTGTATGCACAGTTTTATTAAACAACTCTTTCCTTTACAAATGTAATAACCCATATCAACACGTAAATTTCCTAAAACTATGAAGTTCGATCTGCTCTACAAACATGCTTATAGTTAATACCAATGAAAATGTTGTATAAATTTCATTTTACTATGAAAATGTGAGTAGTTTAATTCAAAATTTTAAAATATTACATTTATACATGCGGTGTAACACAAAGGAGAGATGAAGAGATCACATTTAATAGACATCTGACTCAACTAAAAATATTTTAATTATACGTATTTATAATTTATAAGCAGTGAATTTCCTTTCTATTAACATGTTGTAAACATGCTTATACTTTTGTTGGCTATTGCATTATTCGTAAAAAAATTAAAATCTAACAAGGCACAACTAATAATTTATATCGGCATATTATAATAAGGGAAATTACGCCGTGAAGCAAATTTATACTACTTAATTATTTATTATAGCTATAATTTTCTATAATTATCACTCGCGACTAACACAAAGCATTAATTAAGTGGGCGGACTTAGAGTTTGTATAATTTATTGTGTTAGTATAATTCGCCACATTTGTATAATTCACAACAATAATTCTTCATTTAATTTGTATTTGTATACGATGGTTTGTATTTGTATATGACAGTGATTTCCTTTGGTTTTTCAGTTTTATTACCAGATACATTCAATGCTTTTTGTATAACTTTTTAAAGTTTGTATAAACATGTAGTTTTTGGATTTTGTATAATATAATTTGTAGAATATAATTTGTATAACTGTTTAACATTCAGATGTCTGTATTTGTATAAATTTGTTATTTCTAGTTTTATCATATTTGTATAATTCCAAAATTTGTATTAGGGCTCCACGCTCAAGGGACGGACTATTCTACATAATACGGATAGGCGTATAGAATTTTTATTCTTACGATCCTATCAATTCTGCTTCAACGGAATATTCTGATTCGGCATAATTAACTGCTTCGTCTGTATCTTCACATTATTCAAATGATCCTGAAGCGGACCTTTCCTTTGTGTTCGTTGTAGCTCTGTGCGAATTATACAAATTATTGCCCTCTCTCTCTCACCTCTCTCCTCCCTCTTCAAATCTCGCTTGCCTCTCTCCCCCCTCTCCCATTCTCGCTCACCTCTCCTCTCCCCTAACATGTAGCTATGGATCGTAATTAGCAAACTATAGTTATGAAGCAAAATTAAGCTATTTTTGAGTGGCTATATGCGAAATTCCTCTTATAATAATCAAGTTCTTTATCGTCTAGTTAACTATATGACTATTCCCACATCAATATACTATTAATTCTTTTAGAAAATCTAAAATTCAACAAAAATAAATTAGAGCTTGCTACTTTAAGATGAAACTGAAAGAGGAATTACAACCTCCAAAAGTTGGATCATAAAGATTCACTGAAACATATATAATTCTATATAGAAAAACAAAAGACAAAAAAAGAGACATCAAAGAAAACATTGTTAAGTTTTTAAATTATTAACATTTTCGAGGTTATCCTCATTTTTCGCGGGGGGGGGATTAAGTTTCGCTTTAGGGTTGCGATACCTCCTTGCCGCTGTATCATAGGCCATTGTAGCTTCTTCTAGTGTTTTGAAAGTACCAAGCCAGACAAGGACCTTCTGGATGGGGTTTGTAATCTCAGCTCTGTACGTTCCCATGACCTCTTTCTCACACCTCTATATCATACCTTGTTTGGGGGTACACCATTGTGGTGTAACCTTGTATCTATGAGTTCTCTTTTGACCAAAGTTTTTTTCCCTCCATTTTTCATGTTCTTGTTAGATTATTGACATATGACATCAGTTAAATTTAACGATTAAAATTTAATTGATCAAAGTAAATTTTTAATCATTGAGTTAGACTCGAACCCGATCAATTTGATCGTAGTGAAAAGGTCAAGTCTTAAGTATGGAAAGTGTATCAAATGTGAATTAAGGTGCTAACCGAACTCTAGCACAATTCGGGTAGAGAAGTTTTTTATATATATGAGTTTGATCAAGGTCCAACTTTAAACAAGTTTATCTCCTAAAATATGAAAAGCTACATCATTCTTGGATCATGAAATGGGCTGCAAAAATTAAAAAAAAATAACTAGTCATTTTCTTGTATGTTCCTATTGACCTCTCTTCAGCATGTTCATATTTATTCTCTTACTTACATCTTTATTGCTCCCTTTTAAAGAAGATCCGAAAACCACAATGTAGTAAGACTACTACTAATAAACCAATAAAAAGTAGTGAATTTCGTGAATAAACAGACATGTATACGAATTACAATCAACGACTTAGCATATCTAACTATATATGACAATTACACAATGTAACGACTTGTTCCCGACGTTATGGAAAAGCCAACGGGGGAAAATTTGAGGTCGGAAAACTTTTTCGTAGTATTTGAATTTTTCCAACCTAGTCCAGATTTGGACGAAATCGGAGTCTTTAAGGTGTAGGGAAATATGGTAACAATTGGGTGATTGAATTTTGTTTTTGATTATATGAGTAGTTAGATAACTCGTTAAAGAACTCGTATGATTTTACGGAATTGAATTCGGGTGAGTAGAACTCCCGAAATCGATCTTAGCGTAAAGGGTATTTTCTGAGCGTCATTGGTTAGAGGTGGGTTGTGAAATAGGAATTTTGGAATTTTTGGAATATCTCTCTGTTTTCTTTCAGCCGCTTTGGCGCTGGGATTTGCCGCTGTGGCGGGGTGACGGCCGCTATGGCCGGCTCGACGCGACTTAAGGTCGTTAATAAACCTCTAAACGACCTTATTATGCACTTTTCAACTTTTAGAGCTAAGGAACGAACCCCAGGCGACTCCTACTCGTTTTTCACCATTCTTGAGGCTAAAGGTAAGCTTTTCACTTCACGAATCCATTTTTTGATCCGTAGAACGTAATAGAATGGGTGAATATTGATGGGGGAGGGTTTTGTTATGGATTCTATGGTGGAAACAACCCTAATTTGGGTAATTAATATCATGGGTTTGATCTAGGGTTCATAGAATTGTTAGTAATTCGGGTAATTAGTAATTGTTTGTTGATTCCCGTGTTATTATGATTATTTGTAGACTAAGAATAAGCGGAACGAATCCGAAAAGGGAAGGATAAAGTTTCTTAGGGTTTCAAGCTTGTTTTGAGGTAGGTGAAGATTGTGATTCTATGATTTTGTGATGTATGCTTGTTCTTGCTTCATTATTATACTTATATATGTATGAATGTTGCAATGTTGATCACACTTGCTGTAAATAAGTTAGATGAATTATTATTGCCATGAAATCATGACTTGAATGCATGATCTTGAGCATATACTTGTGTTTGTGATTGTGGTGTGTGAATAAGATCGATTGCCACGTTCCGCCATAACTAATTTGGATCGGTTTCCACATTCCGGCATAAATATGGGATTGGTTGCCACATTTTGGCATAAATATGGAATCGGTTGCCACGTTCCAGCATGCTAACGGTTTGGGTTTGGGTTCCATGAGAGAACCAATGATGTGATATAAAATGTGAAACTGATCGTTGTTCGTAAATATTGACAATATTGTATATGTTGATATATATACATGTGATAATATTGTTGTCTTGACTTGTTTATATTAAACTAGTAGGATAGCCGTGTGATCCTACCAGTACACTGTGATAGTGTATTGATATTGCACTTTCTCTTATTTTGTTGAGTACAGGGCTTCTTCAAACGGCTACTGACAGACTTCGTTTAGGAGATCAGTGATCGTTGCTTCGAATTCAAGGGTGAGCTAATTCTTTCGGGCTGCCATGGGATTCTCTTTCGTCTATGTCCACCATTTTAGGACTTAAACAATTGTCTTAGTTAGTTGAGTAGTTCATTAGTATGTGGTTGTATCCCTTCTTGTTTAGACTTGGTTCATGTTAGATGTTTTGGTACATTGACTTTCAGATTCTATGTTATTCGTCTGTATTGTTAGTTTATTATTATTAGACTTTTGTTAGAGTTTATGGGAACTTTATTTTTATTTCCTTAGTATTGGACTTAAATGCCTTAGTTATTGCTTTAGTTGCTTGGTTTGGGTTGTAGTCGTGGTTCTCACACCGGAGTGTTAGTGTGAGTGCCAATCACAATGGTCTGGGTCATGACAAAGTTCGTATCAGAGCCTAGGTTACCGAAATGAGTCTAATAGAGTCTCGCGGAATGGTATGGGGATCTCTTTACTTTTCTTTGAGAGGCTATAAGACTTTAGGAAATCTCTCTATTTTCTCGTCTCCTTTCGTGCTATAACTTGATTCCAATTGGTATCTGTCGATTCAAATTGGTATATAATCTCCTACACTTTTCTGTCCTCAGATGGTTAATACTAGATATAACGGCGTCAGGCCCGTAGCTCCCGTTAATGCTTCGGGTGATGAATCTGCAGGGAGAGGTCGCGGTCGAGGCAGGGGTAGAAGAAGAGGCTAGGGGTAGATGCCGTGGAAGAGGAGCACCTGCTGGAAATGGAGCTCCTGTGAATGAGAACCCTACCATGCATTATGAGGAAATAGAAAAAGAGGTTGAGGTTGAGAATGTTGAGGAGGTTGGACAAGATGAAGAGGTGTAGGCTTAAACTACCGATGTTCCACTCATCGATCCGGCGTTAGCTCAACATATCATGTCATTTTTTAAAGGGTTGACTGGTTCTGGAATGCTTCCATCTGTTCAAGCAACTCAAGCTCCTACTAATCGTCATGTTGCTAGCACTACACCCAAAACGGGTGGAATGGGAGGTAATGATGCTTTCTTTCGTCCTTTGTTGGGTTCTGTCATGATGAAAATGACCATGAAATGTTGACTAAGTTTTTGAAGCTTAAGCCTCCGATATTTCTTGGTTTTGAGAGTGAGGATGCGTATGAGTTCATTCTGGATTGCTATAAGAGGCTGTATAAATTGGGTATTGTTCACCAACATGGGGCTGAGTTAGTGTCTTTTCAACTTCAAGGTGAGGCCAAACAGTGGTGGAGAGCTTATATGGAATGCAGATCTTCTACTTACCTCCACTTATTTGGACCCAATTTCATGCTCTATTTCTAGAAAAGTATGTGCCAAGAACTTTAAGGTATTATGTCTGTGGCTGCTTATGAGGCCAAGTTCCATGCTTTATCTAGATATGCTATGCAGTTGGTTACTACTGAGGAGGAGAGAATCCGATTATTCATTAGGGGATTAAATTCTGAGTTGCAAGTATTAACTGTTCATATGACTTCTGCAGGGATGACCTTTAATGAGGTGACATATTATGTTAAGAAAGTGGATGGGGTAAAGCGAGACGGTCAAGCTAAGGCATTGGCAAAGAGGGCCAAGAATTCATGCAACTTTCAAGGTTTTTATTCCAGAGGTTTAGGGAGGCCAACGCTTGCATCCAAGCCAATTCAGTCCGTTATTCCCGCCTCTACAGGTAACTACTCGGGAACTTCATCTTATATTTTTCAGGATAGCAAAGGAGTCGCGCCTTCGACGGGCGGCATACCATCTTTTGATCGTACTTGCTATAATTGTGGAGAACCTGGGCATATGAGGAAAGATTATCCCCACCCACGCATATTAGATACCGCGCAGCAGCCTTCTAGATCGATGATACCCGTGGAAAATTGTAATAATAGTAGATGACGTCCACAAGGTGGGCGAAGAGGTAATCAGCGAGGCAATGGATGTAGAGAAAATGGTAATGAAGGTACGGGTAACGCGCAACCAGGAAGGAAAGTGGCTCATCAAGATGATATGGCTCAGTGTTATGCTTTTCCGGGCAAGAATGAGGCAGAGACGTCTGATGCGGTGATCACAGGTACTATTCTTGTCTGTGACCGGATGTTTAATGTGTTATTTGATTATCGTTCTACATATTCATATGTATCCATGAGATTTGCCTCAGATTTTGATATGATTTGTGATATTCTTGATGCCCCTATTCGTGTTTCTACCCCAGTTAGAGAGTCAGTCATAGTTACCCATGTCTATCATCCTTGCCCTATTTTGTTTATGAGATTTCAGACTTGGGCTGATTTGGTGATTTTGGATATGATTGACTTTGACATAATCTTTGGCATGACTTGGTTGTCCTCCTATTATGTTGTGCTTAATTGTAATTCTAAGTCTGTAACTCTAGAAATTCCGGGAAGGGAAAAATTAGAGTGGGAAGGGGTGTACAAGTCTAAGTAAGCTAAGATTACAAGTCTAAGTAAGCTAAGATTATATCCTCCATTCGGGCTAGTAAATTAGTGGAGCAGGGTTGTTTAGCTTATTTGGCTCATATTAGAGATGTTGAGATTGAGGCTCCATCCATTAGGTCTATTCATGTGGTGTCTGAATTTAGTGAAGTGTTTCCTAATGATTTGACTGGTATGCCATCGGATAGTGATATGGATTTTTGCATTGATTTAAAGCCTGGTACGTGCCCCATTTCTATCCCTCCATATCACATGGCTCCGGCGGAACTAAGAGAGCTTAAGACTCAAATACAAGAACTTCTTGATAAGAGATTTATTTGCCCTAGTGCTTCTCCATGGGGTGCACTAGTTTTGTTTGTCAAGAAAAAAGATGGTAGTATGAGAATGTGTATAGATTACCGGCAATTAAATAGAGTCACTATTCGAAACAAATATCATTTGCCTCGAATAGATGATCTTTTTGACCAATTGCAAGGGACAACGATTTTCTCTAAGATTGATCTAAGATTCGGTTACCATAATTAAAAATTAGACCTGAAGATGTGCCCAAGACGGTGTTTAGAACTCGCTATGGGCACTATGAGCTTTTGGTTTGACCAATACGCCTACAACTTTCATGAGTTTAATGAATAGGGTGTTCAAGCCATTTCTTGATTCTTTCGTCATAGTCTTTATTGATGATATTTTGGTTTATTCGAAAAGTGAGGAAGAGCATGCCGACCATCTTCGTATTGTTTTAGGTATTCTTGGGAAACAAAGGTTGTATGCTAAATTTTTGAAGTGTGAATTTTAATTGAAATCAGTTGCATTTTTAGGGCATGTAGTTTCAAAAGAAGGGGTAATGGTAGATCCTCAAAAGATTGAGGCGGTTAAGAATTGGGTTCGGCCTAGTTTTGTGACGGAAGTTAGGAGTTTTGTGGGACTCGCTAGCTATTATCGTCGATTTGTGAAGAACTTTGCTTCTATCACCACATACTTGACTAATTAATTTGACCAAAAAGGAGATACCATTTGAATGGACTGGAAAATGTGAGGAGAGCTTCCAAAAGCTCAAGACTCTCTTGACCACTGTGCCTATTCTAGCATTATCGGTTAAAGGTAAAAAATTTATTATTTATTGTGATGATTCACATTCTGGTTTGGTTGCGGTGTTGATGCAGGATAAGAATGTTATAGCTTACGCCTCGTGACAATTGAAGGTGCATGAGAGGAATTATCCAACACATTATTTAGAGTTGGCAGCGGTAGTATTTGCTCTTAAGATATGGCGGCATTACCTCTATGGTGTTAAGTGTGAAGTGTTTACCGATCATCGTAGGTTGCAGGATGTGTTTACTCAAAAGGATATAAATTTGAGACAACGAAGGTAGATGGAGTTACTAAAAGATTATGATGTGACCGTTCAATACCATCCGAGCAAGGCTAATGTGGTGGCAGATGCTTTGAGTCGAAAAGCAGCGAGTATGGGTAGTTTAGTTTGCTTTAGTGCATCCAAGCGATCTCTGGCTAAAGAAATTCATACCTTAGAGTCTCGGTTCATGCAGTTGGGCATCTCAAAAAGAGGTGGGGTGTTAGCTAGTATTGAGGTAGAGGCCACTTTCATTGAGGAGATCAAGGCCAAACAGTTTGAGGATGAGAATTTGGAGGAACTTAGAAAGAAGACTGCAATGGGTAAGGCACAAGAAACCACTCTTGATGCAGATGTGGTGCTCAATTTTAAAGGGAGAATATGTGTTCCTAGAGTAGATGACTTGATTAAGAAATTGTTGGCAAAGTCTCATGGTTCGCGATATTCTATTCATCCGGGTGTGACCAAGATGTACAGAGATCTGAAGCGAATATATTGGTGATCGGGCATGAAGAAGGACATAGCAGAGTTTGTGGCGAAGTGTCAAAATTGTCAACACGTAAAATATGAACATCAAAGGCCTGCGAGTTTACTTCAAAGAATGCCAATTCCGAAATGGAAGTGGAAAAGAATTGCCATGGATTTTATTGTTGGTCTTCCCAAGACTTAGGAGAAATTTGATTCTATTTTGGTAGTAGTTGATAGATTGACTAAGTCAGCCCACTTTATTTCGGTAAAAAATAGATTATAATGATGAGCAATTGGCTAAAGTTTATGTGAAAGAGATAGTGAGGTTGCACATGGTGCCCCTCTCTATCATCTCAGACCGTGGTACCCAATTCACTTCCAAGTTTTAGAGGAAATTACATGATGAATTGGGCACACAACTCACTTTTAGTACAACTTTCTATCCGCAGACAAACGGACAGTCAGAGAGGACTATTCAAGTATTAGAAGACATATTGAGGGCATGTGTGATCGATTTTTGAGGACATTGGGATACATTCTTACCTTTGTGTGAATTCTCCTATAATAATAATTATCACTCCAGCATTGATATGGCACCATTCGAGGCACTCTATGGGAGGGGATGTAGATCACTCATATGATGGTTTGAGGCTGGCGATGTGAAACCTTTTGGGGTTGATTTAGGGAAGGATGTTCAGGATAAGGTGAGGAGTATTCAAGGTAAACTTCTAACAACACAGAGTAGACAAAAGAAGTATGCGGATCATAAGGTAAGATACATGGCATTTCAATTCGGTGAAAATGTTCTTCTTAAGGTATCACTCATGAAAGGGGTGATGAGATTTGGTAAGAAGGGTAAGCTAAGTCCTAGATATATTGGTCCATTTGAGATTCTTGAATGTGTAGGACCGGTAGCGTATAGATTGTCTTTACCTCCTAATCTATTGAGTCATCCAGTATTTCATGTATCCATGTTGAAGAGGTATCATGGTGACGGAGACTATATCAATAAGTGAGACTCAATTATGTTAGACAGAGACCTCCAAAATGAGGAGGAATCGATTGCGATTCTTGATCGAGATGTGCGTAAGTTGAGGACCAAGGAGATTAAGTCCGTGAAAGTTCAATGGAAGCATCATCCAGTTGAGGAAGCTACTTGGAAAACCGAGAGGAACATGCAAGACAAGTATCCCTAATTGTTCATCGATTCAGGTACTACTTCATTCTTTCCTTAACCTACTTTTCCTAAGTTTTGTCACTCAGGGATGAGTGATGGGTAAATTGGTATCTATTGTAACGATGTTCTTGTCGTTATGGAAAAGTCAACGGAGGGAAATTTGGGGTCGAAAAACTTTTTCGTAGTATTTGGATTTTCCCAACCTAGTCCAGATTTGGATGAAATTGGAGTCTTTAAGGTGTAGGAAAATATGGTGACAATCGGGTCATTGAATTTTGTTTTTGATTACATGAGTAGTTAGATAACTCGTTAAAGAACCCGTATGATTTTACGGAATTGAATTCGGGTGAGTAGAACTCTCGAAATCGATTTTAGCATAAAGGGTATTTTCTGAGCGTCGTTGCTTAGAGGTGTGTTGTGAAATGAGAATTTTGGAATTCATGGAATAGCTCTCTGTTTCGTTTCAGCCGATTTGGCGCTGGGTTTTGCTGCTCTGGCAGAGCAGCTGTGGCAGGGTGACGGCCGTTGTGGCGGGCTCGACGCGACTTAAGGTCGTTAATAAACCCCTAAACGACCTTATTATGCACTTTTCAACTTTTAGAGCTAAGGAACGAATCCCAGGTGACTCCTACTCATTTTTCACCATTCTTGAGGCTAAATGTAAGATTTTCACTCCCCGAATCCATTTATCAATTTGTAGAACGTAATAGAATGGGTGAATATTGATGGGGGAGGGTTTTGTTATGAATTATATGGTGGAAACAACCCTTATTTGGGTAATTGAGATCATGGGTTTGATATAGGGTTCATATAGGGTAATTAGTAATTGTTTGTTGATTCCCGTGTTATTATGATTGTTTGTAGACCAAGAACAAGCGGAACGAATCCAGAAAGGAAATGATCAAGTTTCTTAGGGTTTCAAGCTTGTTTCGAGGTAGGTGATGGTTGTGATTCTATGATTGTGTGATGTATGCTTGTTTTTGCTTCATTATGATACTTATATATGTATGAATGTTACAGTGTTGATCACACTTGTTGTAAATGAGTTAGATGAATTATTTTTGCCATGAAATCATGACTTGAATGTATGATCTTAAGGATATACTTGTGTTTGTGATTGTGGTGTGTGAATGAGATCGGTTGCCACGTTCCGGCATAACTAACTTGAATCGGTAGCCACATTCCGGCATAACTAACTTGAATCGCTTGCCACGTTCTGGCATAAATATGGAATCGGTTGCCACGTTCCGGCATAAATATGGGATCAGTTGCCACGTTCTGGCATGCTAACTATTTGGGTTTGTGTTTCATGAGAGGACCAATAATGTGATATAAAATGTGAAATTGATCGTTGTTCGTAAATGTTGACAATATTGTATATGTTGATATATATGCATGTGATTATATTGTTGTCTTGACTTGTTTATGTTGCACTAGTGGGATAGCCACGTGATCCTATCAGTACACTGTGGTTGTGTAGGGTTTGGTGGACCGAAATTGACTTGGCTTCGCCAAAAAGTCTCATCTTTGATATTGCACTTGCTCTTATTTTGTTGAGTACATGGCATATTCAAGCGGCTACTGACAGACCTCGCTTAGGAGATCAGTGATCGTCGCTTCGAATTCAAGGGTGAGCCAATTCTTCTGGGTTGCCATGAGATTCTCTTTCGTCTATGTCCACCATTTCCGGACTTAGACAATTGTTTTAGGTAGTTGAGTAGTTCATTAGTATGTGGTTGTATCCCTTCTTGTTTAGACTTGGTTTGTTTCAGATGTTTTGGTACATTGACTTTCAGGTTCTAGGTTATTCTTCCACATTGTTAGTTTATTATTGTTAGACTTTTGTTAGAGTTTATGAGAACTCTATTTTTCTTTCCTTTATATTGGACTTAAATGCCTTAGTTATTGCTTTAGTTGCTTGGTTTGGATTGTAGTAGTGATTCTCCCACCGAAGTGCTAGTGTGGGTGCCAATCACGACGGTGTTAGTCGTAACACACAAATAAGCTAATTACATCATATTTAACTACAATATAGTTAAGGCAAAGACATATATAGAAGGCAATTACATAAATCCCTTCTAGTGTTTGTCAAATCGACTTATCTCTACATACAGGGAAGTCAAATCTTTTAGGAGAGTTGAACAACGAAATCTTAAAATCACGATAATTTTTTTGTTAGAAAATGTGATATATCCAAAATGAATATTCAATGGCTAATGCTTTTACAATAAGTTTGTCAATCAACTAAGATTGTTTGTTACTTTTTATGAGTTGTGTAATGAAAATTTTGCAGCTTGTTGGGACCTTCGCTGTATAGGTAGACTTTCTTTGCCTTGGGTCTACAGAGTATAGATATCTCTTTTCTACAAAATAACAAAGACACAATCATTACAAGAAAAGTATGAATTACATGGAAGGTAATTATTTCCTGTGAATTTCAAGATCCCCAACTAATTTATTTAGGGATTTAAATTCTGCAGGGTACATTACTTGCAAATTTTCTTGCAAAAAATATTAAAAATATCTCAAAAGTTTTTGGTAAATTTTTTTTTTTTTTTAAAAAGAATTTTCTTACCAATTTATTCGCAAATACAACCGCAGGAAGATATTCAAATAAATTTCAATATTAATTATTATCTCCTACCATGAGATTCCATGTCCACTCATTTATAGCTGCTTCTTGAAATTTCATTCTACCAATACTCTAAGTCATAGCATTACAAACTTTAAATATTTGGTGTCTTTTTTCAATGTGGTACAAAAGATACCATGACCGTACACTAATTTTTATTGTCTTTCTCCAATTTGATTAATTTTTAAAGTTAAATTTAATTAATTTAAACGAGTACTTAAAATACCATTTAGATAGTCATAAATTACACAAAAGTACTCTAAATTCACCTCATCTCAATATGGTAATAAAAAATATCTTAAAAATTGGCTAAAGTTCATATAATTTGACTCTTAAAAAGTAAAACATGACAAATATTTATATATTTAAAATAAATCACTACCATCCAACATATCATGAAATTTTTACGCTTACACTTCCTATGAGATAATGTCCATAACTAAGCATATTAAACATAGACAAAATTTAAATTATGCATACAAAGTTTTTATAAATAAAAAATAAAAAATGTAAATAAATCTATAAGTTTAAAGTGCAAGAAAGTTATAATCACTAATTGGTATTTGTGGTATTTATAATTTAATTTATCTTTTAATAATTATATTTTAACATACTTAATTATAAATTTGCAAATAAATATCATTTAATAACCTACTATATATAGAGAGAAATTATATCAGTTTTAATGCTTATAAAAAAATATCAATTGGATATACAAGTAAATATTATTTATTTTTCAATTAATATAATTTATCAATGAGGGGTGATTAAACTTCACATTAATAATGTATCGAATTTTTCTATACCAAAATGTAATGCTTGACTTATTCAATAAAACACAATTTAATATATATAATATTACATCAAAACTAATTACATTTATGATAGTTATTTTTATATTGGATAAATAACTAGCCATATAATTTAATGCTTTCTATCTTTTAAATAAAAAACCGCATCTTTGATTTTTAGTTAGGATAAATATTAATTATATATAAGTTAAAAATATTGGTCATGGCATTTGTAGTAATGTTCCAACACCGTGTTAGATTGATATTATTGTACAATAATTTAATTAATCTAAAAGTAGAGTAAACATTTGATGATTTGATAATAAAAATCATTCTAATGTCATTGTTATTTTTTATGTTCTTGTAGTTTTTTATTCATTAAATTTATTGTAAAGTAAATATTCCTCGAAGTTTTCTAATAAAACAAATTCTTAGATTCGAAAACATATATATTCCAATATGCACTCCTCAAAAATCTTCAACCAAATTCAAAACAAATAATTCCCCAGGTAATAATTTTGCGGAAATGACGCCAAATTGACCTATCAATTTTTCTAGGGAAATATTTTTTGCAGGTAAAAAAGTCTAGAATTTAAGAATTTCATATTTTCGCATAAAAAATTGTAGGAACTTTCTGCGAAAATAATTCCCAAGTAAAATCTCTAGAGAATTTATAGTTTTCTAGTAGTGCATTTCTCAGATAAATTTGCAAAACAGGAAAACAGTCTTCTTGCAGAACTTATCCGACAAGTCGTTTAAATAATCTTCATGAAACACACACAATAATAGCTAGAACAAATTGAATTGGACAAAAATAAAAGGGCTATACCATTGTAGTAGTACTACTAAAATATAGTGCAACACTAGTTGTTTGGTACTGATAAGAATATTAATGAAACATATATAAAAAGTTCATCATGTAATAAATAATATGTTATAAATTGAATACAATCAAAACAAAATTTACTTTCAAATGGTGAGAGTCTTTATCCTGTGAACCTCCAAAAGTTCAAGAAATTCAAGAATAATATCATTAATTAATATACCATAACAACCAATACCAAGGCCACCACCGCCGGAGTATCTACAACCTCTTCCGCCATCGCCTTCACTAGGGAGTGTACCTAGAGTAAAGGTGACGGCGATGGAGGTGGTAGATATGGCGACGGCGGTAGTCTTGATGCTAGTGGCCACGTTATATTAATTTGTATATAGAGAAGACTCAGTGAGTGAAAAAAAGAAGAGAAAGTGTGATTTATATAGCTGTTTCTCAAAGGGATACATTTAATTTGGTCCATTAATTATTAATTACATTTGAAAAAATAATTATTGAATTATTGACTAATAATAAATATAGTCAATACTCTTAAGATTACGTGAATTTTGACTAGGAAAAATCTCTTAAGGTCCACTAAGTAATTTACTTATCAAAAAGAATATTTTCATAAATCATAAGTTTGTAACCAATTAAGTGAATCAATAAAAGGGAAATTTATTAGTTTAGTTACAACTTATATAATCTTTGGTAACAATAATTTTTTTGAGAAAATAATTAAAGATGACACGTGGTGTAAATGTGTAATTACCTTGTATCTTCGAGTTCTCTTTTCTCCATTTTTTTAATTTCTTGCTTGAATTATTGAGACATAAATTAAATCTAATGGCTAAGATTTAATTTATCAAAGTAAATTTTAATCATAATTTATATAATAAATACATTACATGTTAGGAAAAACAATTTCTCTTCCTTCTTGTTTATCTTTCACGCAAGATATTTATATTTCATTCTCATTTTACATTAATTTTTTATCGCATTTTTATTTGAAACTTTCTCTTTAATATTTGTTGAATTTTATATACCTAGGAACATGACCCTTTTTGAAAAATAAATAAACTATTGTTGGTGAGGTCAAAATTGAGTTCATCAAAATTGAAAGGCTTAACTTTGATTGTTGGTTGCTGATCCTTCGGGTCACGAGGTACCAATCCACCTCTCCTCATAACATCCAAATAGAATTCTTAAAGTGCCGTTAGCGGAGGAGCAAAATTGCTAGGTTTGGAAGACGACGTGATATCGTTGGTCTAATTGGGATTAATATTATTATTATTATTATTATTATCATCACTATTAGTCTTAGGATTAACCTTTTTGATGTTATATTCATTTATCGTTGGAAAATTAGTTTTGATTTTAGGGTCGTGATACATCCTTACAGCCTTATCATAAGTCAAAACAACTTGTTTTGATGTATCAAATGTCCCAACTCAAAATGTCTATTTGCGGGATGGGCTCTGTAATCTTAGCTGAGTACCACTCCGATGGCCTCTTGCTTACACCTATGTATCACAACTCATTTGGAAGTACAACCATCGTCACCACAGCCGCATTGTTGTTTTCTCTCTTTACCAACTCGAAAAATAGAAGAATTTGTTTTTGTATAGAAAAGACTCAATTAGTGGAAAAAGAAAAATAGAGAGTGATTTATGTAGCCACTCTGATGAGGATATGTCTGGTCCTCTAACTAATTACATGCCATTTGAGTTGTTTTAGAAATACATTTAAATGGCTCGAAAATGAAATGCTTTCCAAATTCATTATTATTTACGCTTACATGTAGGTATTTCAGGGTGATATTTATTAATGTATTTGGAAAATACTCTTTCTGGTCCAGATTAAGTGAATTGTTGAGATTTTTCTCGTAGTTCAGAATAAGTAGAATTTTTAAAGTTTAAGAGAATGATTGAGATTTTTTAAAATCCTATTTACCCTTTGTTTTAATGAGGTTCTTAACATTTTTTTTTTTTGAAAAAAAGTTTTAAAACATTTTTTTAGTATAATATTTTGGGAATAATTAAAAGGGTAATAGTGTAAAAGTAGCATTTACTAATTTATGTCCTTAAATTTTTTTTTTAAGAAATATGTCAAACTCCAACAATTCACTTAATATGGATTAAAGTAATTTAAAAAATAATTTATAATAAATAAAGTTATTTTCCAAAAATAAAATAAAAAATTCTTCCATTTAACCAAAAATACTCTTAGTTAAGCAATATTTTTATGTTTTATATTGATAGGTGTAGAATGGTACATTCATATTTAATTTGGAAATAATTCAACAAAACCAACAAATAATTGTTCTTTTAAAAATAAAAATTCTAGGATTAAATAAAATAAGGCATTGTTAATCGAAAGGAAATCCATTACATTACTTGTCAATTACATTGTTAATCGAAAGGAAATAAGCTTATGATTGTTAATCGAAAGGAAGTCCATTACATTACTTGTCAATTACATACATGATAAAATAAAATTAGTTAGTTAAATCAGAATTTCTAATACCCACAACCAAAAAAATCTTTAAAATGCATAATTTAGTTAACAGAAATAATTTTGAATTGATATGGTTATACTGCATTTTTTGCATATCAATTACAATGGCCCAAAGAAATCAAATATAATGATGCAAGCATGGCGTGACAATCTTTAAATAGTCATTTTAAATAGCATCCAAAAATTCAATTGGAAAAAATAATTATTGAATGATTGACTAATATAGTCATTACTCTAACTAATTACATAAAAGCAAAGATTACGTGAATTTTGAATTGGGAAATTCTCTTCCACTATGTTTACTTGCCAAAAAATATAGCCAGACACGATTGGTGCATTCA
>JAJOOO010019194.1:0-28484 GCA_029582685.1 Solanum piurae | reverse complement strand
ATTTAAACTAATTAAGATTATTTAGATCCTTAATTCACTCAAATCAATTAAAATCAGATTTTATTCTCTCTTTTTTTCAACGATTCTCTCTCTTCAATTTTCTGCAAAAAAATTTCCCACATTCGAGTAATTGATAGTTTTTTTATCTTTGAAAATTCTTGATTTTGTTTTGATGGACAACCACATATCAATTTTAATCAAACATGGTGGAAGTGGAATCATTTTTTGTTACATGTTGATATCGTTTTTTGTTAACTGTTGTGAAATGTATAATATATAGTGATTTTTTGTTTATTTGTTTATTTTGTATACTGTTGTTGTTTTGTGAAATTATAAATTTAGTGTAGATTTTTGAATGAATTTGATAGAATAAATTAAATGAAATTTGTATGAAAGTGTGTTAATTATTCTGTAAAAAAAGTTAATTATAATGTTGACGAATTTCATGAAAAGTGATTTAAGTCGATAATGAATTTGATAGAATAAGTCGAATGAATTATGTATGAAAGTGTGTTAAGAAATATGTAAAAAAGTTTTTTTGAATTTTGACGAAGTGTATGACAAGTGTTTTAAGTTGGTATTAAATGTGAAATTGTTGAGTTTATATTAATTTTGTTATTTTTGTATAAAGTTGGGTGACAGTAATTAATTATTGGGTACAAGAAATGTATATAGTTTGAATGAATGATGAATTTTGTATGAAATGAGTATGAAAATTGTTTGTAATGTACTGTCTGGATTATATCTATATGAAAAAATAAAGACAAGTGTGTTGTTATTATAATGATTTTTAAGGATGAAATTTGTAGCGTCTTTGGAATGAAAAGTTAATATTATTTAACATATTTCTCATTCGATGTCTTCCAATTGAGAATACGCGGTGTGACCATTGCAACACGGATAACAATTTTGTTGCCAAACGGATGACAACACTCATAAAACCATATCTGCAATGCTAGGTGGAATTGGCTAAATTTGAATGATGTAGGATTCCTTTTCAACCTATGGCAAAAAGTGTTAAAACAGAATTCATACCATTTGTATACACCTATTATATCACAATTCACACAAATCAAACAATCAACCTTATTTATCACATTCATACATAGATTAATCATAATTCATACAGGTTTCATCCAAATTCACACAAAAAGTGTTAAAACAAAATTTATACCATTGGTATACACCTATTATATCACAATTCGCACAAATCAAACAATCAACCTTATTTAATCACATTCATACATATATTAATCATAATTCATACATGTTTCATTTCAAGAAGTGTGTTTATACTAAAAAAAACAACCATAATGTGGCTTTTTTCTAGCAAAAATCACTAGTTTTATATTTCATACCATTTTCATATAAATTTAATACTTTATATCATAAACAAAGGTTAATATACAATCACTCAAAACAGAATTCATACCATTATCACTATTATATCACATTAACATATATCAAACAATCAATCATTAAAGTCAAAGGACATACACTAATAAAAACCGAATCAGAATTGGAAGGGGTTTCACTAATTTTCCCCTTCCTCTTGTTCCCCTTTTGATTTACGGGACTCTTCCTTTTCTTTGATTCTTTTTTTTTCTGTTTTTTGTCTGAACCACCCCTATCCGGATTTTCAATAATTATTGGCGGTGGTGTTTGAGTTAAAATGTTGAAAGATGGGGCGTGAACTTCATCTGTAGAAGTTCCTTCGACTAATCTTGGGCTCTTTCGAGGAGTTACAACCATGATTTTGTTGGAAACCGAATTGAAAGGAGACATTTTCATAGTTGGTTGGTGAGAACGATTTGGGAGAGATGGAATTGAGAAACAATGGTGATAGTGGGATTGTAGGTGGTGGCGTGTGTGAGTGAATAATCGTGGGTTAGGGAGGTGGGATTGACGAATATTGGAGGGGTTGGGAATGACGTCTGAAATCAAGGAAACGTATAGAAGTAAATCCCTATAATTGGGTAACGGATAATTTCAGCTTTTAAAAAAGGAAGTGAAATCAAATTAAATACTTATTATTAATTAATAATAAAAACTATAAATAGATTAATAATTTATTAAATAAATATAATTTGATTTTTAAATTAAATTAAATTTAATTGATAAGTTATAGCCCGTAAATAATCTGTTATAAGCAAGAATATTTTAAAAGTATATTTAAAACTCGTAAAATTGACTCTTAAATGTGTATATGGGATGATTTTTCCGCCCAATAAATACTCATTGGGCTTGAGCCCAATCAGAAAAATGTTTTTTTTTGGAGGGTTTAATTGCTTTTAGTTAGAAGTTTTTGTATTTAGAGATTTTCATTCTGTCTTTGAGACTCTCCAAAATTTGAAAGAATCATTAAAGGGGTAAGCCCCCTCTAATAATTTTTATCTCATTTCAGGACTCCAGCTGAGACCTCTAATTAGGAATAAATTAATCATATTTATTCTATTATAATTTGAGATCTCTAATTAGAAATAAATTAAGTATAACTTACACAAATTTCATAGTGTAAGGACATAAATTACATTATATTCCTATTCTTTTTCAATTTACAAAAATCTCTCAAAAGCAATGCTATTCGGATACATAGCAAACAAGCCGGAAACACTAAATCCGATACATTAAAACAAATTCAGTTACACTTTTAAAGGAAAGAAAATATAAAATTGATTGTGAGTTCCCCAAATTACATAATCTAGTTGATTAAAAAATCTCCCAAATCTAAAAAAAAATTCAATCAAATCAAAATTTAAATTTTCTTCTCTTTCAAATCCACCTACCTTCAATTCAAAATTTAAATTTTCTTCTCTCAATTCTATTCTAGATCGTCTAGCTTCAAACAATTCAAATTTTCTTCTTTCGATTCTTAACCAAATCGTAATAGATTAAAAAAGTTGAAAACAATAGCTAATACGTGATGAATACATTCAAGAATCTAGGAAAACAAGGTGAGTTATGAACGATACATAAGTGATGGATTTCAAATTTCTTCTCCCAATTAGTCGAAGATCCTTTCAATTTTGATTCAAAATTATCAAAAAAAATTGAGAAGATACATCATAAATATTTTGATTTTGATGAGACAATGAAGAATCTGAAGAAAAAAAAGATCTAACATTCAAGAATATGAAAAAAATATGAGCCTCGATTTGCAATGTATAAAATATATAAGAGTTTTAATTTCATAGTAAAATAGATCTGATAATCGGAGGTATGGAATTACATATATTGTGTTGTTAATTTGATTTTTTGTTTGTGTTTTCAAGATAACTATACAATCGTAATACAGTAGTATTTATGTATCTTGTATAAATTGATAAGTACTATACTCCTATTAATTAGATACATTAAATAAGTCATTTTGCATTTAAAGTGTTTGCTTAGAGATCAACATATTATTGTGTGATACATGTAGTATTAATTTAAATTATTGTATCATGATCAAATATTTAGCATGATACATTACTATTTTGATATCTTTGTTGTGTTTGTGAAATACAATACTTTATAAATGATACATTGTACATGTAATTTATTGTAAAAACATCAAAATGTTCAAGAATGAGGGTATGCATCAGATTATAGTTATATTTTGTACCTGATATTAAGTATAAGTTAGTTGTTTGTTTGTTTGTGATTGATTCATAGAAATAACTGTTTTATGGAATGTATCATTAATTTCTTTAATGTTAACATGTTGTTGCATCATCTGAGTATCTTTATTCAGTCTATGATTCTGGAAGAAGATACATTGTTTGTCTTGAAAGATAATTATGCAATTGTGGAAGATTTCAAGTTGATAAGATACATTTTTTATATAATGTATTATTTTATAGTTGATATTAATGTATCTGATACAATAAGGTTGTGAAGGAAGGTGTATGTAAGCTAAAATAAAGTGTATCTATAAATGTATAATTTTGTAGTTGATAATAATGTATTTGATACTATAAGATTATCAATTTTTACGTATTTATATATCAAGATACATAATTTGATACACAATGCTTTATCAAAATAAACTAGATACATTGAAAATTAAGTATCATATGCATAGAACAAAAAATAATTGTAGCAGTGATGTATCGAATCAGTGATAACACTAATAAAGACTAATTTAAGATCCAAGATTAAATTATGTATCAGCGTTTTCAAGAACAAAAAAAATAAAAAATCAAAAGATGAACAGAGAGTTAGACACGATGAAAAAGGTACCTAAATTGAAGTTGAAATAGTTTTGACAGTTAAGAAACTGATTTTGAATATTAAACGTGAATGAGAAAATAATTACTAAGATTGTGTGACTAAAAATAGGAAGTGATTTGTGGAGTGAAATAAGGAAGGCTAATAATAAAAAATTATTGAATGGTCACTTTCCATTACTAATTTCCTCATAAATGCACTCTTTGGAAATCTTGCAATTGAGCAAGTCTTTAACGAGCTATAGTCAAGGTTTAAAACGTACCCATCGGTATTGAGCTTTGGTTTGTCGTAAATTTTGAAGTTTGAAACTTAAAAATTTGAGAAAATTGTGAATTTTAAAACTTAAAATTTTATTTGGACATGCATTTCTACTTGGAAAAAAATTAAAATTTTATAAGTGAAACTGAAACTTTTTCTTTTTAGGATAGATTTTTAAAATCTGATACAAGATCTATTATCAAACGCTCACTTAATTCAAATTTTTTGATATAAAAAACTTACAATTATATAATAAAAGATGCCCCCAGTAACATGGAACAAGAAAGAAAATATATGTAATGAGTTATACTATTAAATTCATTAATCGAAAAGAGAAAAGATTTGAAATTCAAAAATAGATTAATGAAAGTTAATGTGGAGTGAAAAAAGGAAGGAAAATCATGGGTAGAAGATTTCAAATTAATGTATCCGAAAAAAAGAATGATGGGAGCAAAAAAAGGGATTTTTGATATTTTCTGAAATGGTAGAAAAAATAAGAAAATATGATAATAAATGATGTGTAGTTAGATAACTTTTCCATAAATTAATCATATTTATTCCATCATAACCTTCGATTCTCTAACTAACACAAATAACAACATACTTGATGTACTCAAGTGTCTCTAACCAAAACATAAATATTACTTATAGTTTTCAAATTTTTCAAGTCTTCTATCTCATTGTAATTTCTATATTTTTTCGTTTAGAACGGTAAAAGTTTATATAATTAAAGGTGGAACTTTGTTTATTACTATGATACGATACAATAGGGAAGATAATATAAATTTTAGAAAAACGAAGTTTTAACTTCTTTTTTTCTTTTGATAGCAAAATTCAAATACCAAATATCAATTCCAAGAAGCCACCTTTTTATTTTAACTTTAATGTAACGGAAATATTGCAACTTGACCTTTATGTATGCGAAAACTAAGAGCCTATTTGAATGGCGTTTTAGTTGTTGTATTTATAATAATAATTTATGACTTTTGGTTTCTTTTGTTATTTTATTTTAAAGTAAGTGTTTTAAATTTATTTATTTATTATAGTATGTAAATATTATAAAAATGCTTTCAAATTGTTTGGGCTTAAAAGAATCTAAAATAAGCTAATTCAAACAAACTCTTAATTTGAAAGCAATAATAGTAAAATAACAAATCGCTAATACTTTACACTAGAGTAAAGTGTCTATGTAACACCTTTTTGAAATACAACTCTTTCCTCACCTTTTTTATTTTTATTTTTCCATTTGGTGTCCGAAGCCCACATTGAAGTTCAGATTAAATCTAAATCGCACACGATAGAATTAATATCCAAAGCTCGAACCCAAAACCTTTAGTTAAGGGTGAATACTTTGATCACCAAATATACATTTTTAAAAATAAATAAATAAATAATAATCACTATTCAATTATCATCAATCTCCAAATTGAATTCACAAAAGCAAGTTCAAAACAATTGTTGCTAGTATTCTCCTCTCCGATATTTTAACATAACTTCTTCACTAATGTATTTTCATTTTATTCCTTTTTATATGATAATTAAAAAATCTCTGCAAGTAGAATTTAAACCTACAACCAATCAATTAACACTCGACCGTTTCAACACAAAGCTAATGAAGAACAACAAACTTAATATTGCAAGTCCACTCTCGTTCTTTGGACCCAACCTATGACCGAATTAAATGAGTTTGTTACTCTTTTTCACATCTCGATAAGAGTAAGACGATATACACATCATACTCTTCAAACCCCACTTATAAAATTACACGAAATATAAATTACTATTAGTTGTTTGTAAAAGCAAACTCAAAACAAGGAAACACAACACAAAAAAAAAGATTATTTATTCACAAAAAACAATACTATTCAAAAACAATAAGATAATAATAATTATAATAATAATACCATATTGTCTAATGGATTGAATAATAATCTCTCAATAATCCAACAAAAATTAAGAAATAATATAACCAAAAAATTACCAATCAAGATTACATTGAGTCCTCTCAAAAGTACCATTACCCTTAAAAGGAACCTTTAAATCACACTTAATCATTGGCTTAATCTTCTTAGACTTAATCCAACCAAATTTAAACCTAATCCTCATATAAAGCTTTAATCCAATTTGATAAACCCCAGAATCCTTCTCCAAATTGTATTCGGATCCTACTTGAACCGAATCCTGACCCGTAAACACCAGATTCAAATCGGTTGTGTTTTTGTGACCCTGATAAAACGGGTCGGGTTTCACAATCGAGAAATTCTGGCCGTGATAAATAGCCCTAGCTTCGATTGAATCGTAGTAAATCCCAATTCGTTTGTTAGGGTTTCGAATTGAGACGTTGAGATGGAGATCGTAGTAAAGAGTGTTGTTTCTAGTTGAGAAATCGAATTGGGTCAATGAAGCATCGGAGATGTGGAAATTTACCTTGTTTGGACGGAGAACGAACCAGAGGATGAATCCGACGACGGCGATGATGACTAAGAGAGTACAGATGATTTGGAAGATGCAAGTGCAGATGCAATTGAAGATACAGCTGCAACAACAGGTGAATGGGTTGCAACAACAGCCTCCTCCGCCTCCGCCGTGGCCTGGACGGTGGTAGGTTTTTAACGGCGGTGGAATTGATGGGCCGTAATAAGCTCCGTTCAAGTGGGGTTCCGGCATGACTGAACGGAAAATTGAGAAAAAAGGGAAAAAGCAGTTGCGTAGTAGTGGAAGAATGCGAACGATTTTTGTGTGAGTGGAATTGTGAGTATGAATATATTAGGGTGTGTGAGGCCCAATTTGGGGAGGTTTTGTTTAGAGTTTGTTTAGTATCGCGGTTAAAAATTACTTATTTTTGGAGCTATTTTTTTTTTAAATAGCTTTTTAGAAAAGTTTTTTTAAAAAAAATAAAATAATTATGTTTTTTCTCGATAGGGCATTCAACGAATCACTACCCATTAGGTAACACTAATGAACAAAATATGTTGATAACATAGAAGACGATAAATAGAGAAGTAATACTATCAACGATGGTTGTGGTGGAGTGATAGGTAAAGATAGGAGCTAACAATTGCTTAGTACTACTATCAACGAGGAAGTACTACTACATATTTAGTTCATTAGGGTTAGGTAACACTAATGAACTAAATATCAACTCCAAATATGTTGATAAAATATTTGAACAATTATCTCCTAAACCCATTGAAAAGACTTAATATGTCATGTAAGTACTACTATCAACAAGGATTGTGATGGAAAAGTTTTATCCAACATAACTTTTTAGAACTAATTAAATGAATGACAATTCAATCTAAACTACCAAACAATACCATGTCAAAATTCAATCAACTTTGGATACATAAATAAAGAAGATAAAGCATGATAAACAACTAAGGAATATCATAAACATTCAAAACAAGAATTGACATTTTATCTAAATATGATTGTACCAATAATGTTACTTACAATATATATCCTACTATGTGTTATTATATAGTATTGATAATATCATATGCAGTAGTTGTTTCACTTATAACTATGTTTATGCCTCAAATTTTCTCCACAAAAACAAGAAACTAAATTTAAACAAAGTTGACTAAAATAGAAACAACCATGTATTAAACCTTAACCACACCAAAAATTATTGGCATTTCCATAATTTCCTCCTAACCATTTATTTTTCATAATTCACAAATTAAATAATATTTACACATATAACACATTAACCCCACCTTTGAAACTAGGCAGCAACACACATACAGAAGAATCATCCTCCCTACAATTTGATTCTTCTGTATTAGATCAAACACAAAAAAAAAAAAAAAAAAAAAAGTTGTTCCAATCGAAATTTATTATTATTAAATCGAAAAAACCCCGTAATGGGGAAATTTTGTTGTTGCAACTGTATCTTCAGTTGTGTTTGCGCATGCATTTTTCAGATACTTTGTGTGATTATTGTCATCTTTGGCATCCTTTTTCTAGCCATTTGGCTCATTTGGAGGCCCAATAAGGTCTATTTCCACGTGTCAGATGCCTCATTGGCGAAATTCGACTTCTCTCCATCAACCAATACCCTTGATTATGACCTTAACCTCAACTTCGAGATAAGAAACTCCAATGAAAAAATTGGCGTTAAGTATGAACTCATAGAGGCTAAATCAAATTTCCATCAAAAGAAATTTGCCACAACAAACTTTGAATTGTTCTCTCAGGATTCTAAGAACACGACTATTTTGCATCAAGAGATCAAGGGTTTGAGCGATGTTCAATTCGGAGATAGAGAGAAATCGGATTACGAAAATGAGAAGAAAAATGGAGCTTTTAATATTTACACAATGTTTAACGTTCACATGAGGCTAAAATCAGGTTGGATCACAACGGGAAAGATTAAGTTTGTTGTTGGCTGTGGACTAAAGGTTCCACTCAAGTCTGATAATACATCACCTTCTACTTTTCAAAGAACTAATTGCATGGTTTTTCCTAGTTGGGCCTCATAATACGTCAGACTTAATATGAAGAGTTAACAGAATTAAACCTTTGACGATGGTGTGTGAAGTTTTTTTTTATTTTTTATTGTATGATTTGAAATGCTATTCATCCTTATAAATATCCTTAAAAGGATGAAATATATTTGAATAAAATATAGAGAATTCATACAAGTCAATCTATCCTCAAGTTAATTGGGATTTGATATATAGTTAGTTATTGATGTTGGATTTTCTTTCATTTCTAGTTTTGTTTTGTGTTAATTACTCAAAAAAATCAATATATCCTAAAAGACGGAGTTTATACATATTAACTGATCTTTTGTACATAAAATCGAGTTTGAGCCAAAACTACTAAAAAAAAATTGTCGAATCCTTTATGAGAAGTCAAGCCTTGATTGCGTCATATGTTGCGACACCAATATCCGTGGAGAGAACGATTTTCATGTAGTTTATGCAAAGTCCTGCAAATAATTGACTCCAACCTTGATTGCGTACAATGGAAGAAATTAAAGATCGTTGAACATATTCCTATTTTGAGGGTAAAGCGCTCCGTTTTGCAATGTAGGTTCATCTGCCTCCTAACCATGTCCAATGAATACGTAAATGTTTGTCCAAATAAGCTATAGCTAGAGCGCCATAAGAAAGATGCATCAAAATGGACCTTTGGTGATCTTCAAGAACACGCCTCTTTATTTCCTCGTAAATATAAAATTTCAATCCAGAATAAGAAAAAATACCAACTTGATAAGCCAACTTGGTACGTGCCAAATCAAGTGGATAGGTACACAAAACCGTAGTTCCTACTACTGTCAAGCCAGCTAAAAGATCTACTAACGACCTGATCCCCACGACATTAGAATCGTAGTTATTCAAAATCCAACCACGATACAATCGCGGTTTTGGCAAATGCACCACCACCAGCAATTAGCTCCTTTACATATATAGGCAAACCATCAAAAATTGAAACATCCTACATGTCACAAAAGATGCTCCTAGTGAAAATTACTTTAACAATACTGTGTATCTCATCCGTTTTAATTTACGTGATCCTATTGTGCCTCTATCTCCCCCCCTAATGAGTTATAACTATATTTATAAAGTCTTTCTTTCTTCGTTAAACTTCATTTTTATTCAAATATATGCTTAAGTACCACCAGGGGGGAAACAAAAATTGATCAAAAGAAGAAGAATTCACTCTATTTTGCTCTTTAAACTGCAATAAGCTAAAGATAGAAGTAATAAATCAACTTTGAGATTACAAAAATTAAAAATTAGCACATTATACATAACAATATATTTTTCCCAGTTAAGGGGAAATGACTACTTAAAAACAAAGAGAGTTCGTTTTTTTTTTCTTTTCCTACAAAGACAAATTTTACAGTATCTCTCTGGAACAGGAAGCTGCAAATTATGTCTGCATTTCAACGATCGAATACATGACTTGCAGCAACGATCAACTTCTGTTAGTGCAAACGGGAAGAAGCAGAGGCTTCAAAGTACATATTCTGCTGCATGTTGATCAGTCCCCTAGAAGGGTTCGTTTTTTAGATGTGTTCATGTAAGGCTTTATGACCCACTCGATTTGAGCTTCGTCTTGATCCATCGTTCCTAATTTGATCTACATTTAAAAACAAGTAACTTGATCAGGAATGAGCTATCAGCAACAGATAGAATACGGATCAAGGTAACCACACATTCCTAACAACGTAGCACGGAATTCATATGACTAAGAGACAGGGCAAGTGTACTAAATAAAGCACATTTTCAGGGACTGATTCGTCAAGACCAAAACAAATCTGTTAACTAATATGATAAATTCTCGAGCTAGATAAAACACATATTAGTAGTAAACTCTTGGGGAAGGGTCTAATATCACTTCTGGTTTAGTTTCTTGACATCTATTATAATGAAGCAGATAACAGAACTTGCAGCAACTTTTTTCTCATATGTCGTTCCGAATAATTTATAGGACTATGTAGATGTGGAAAACATAGGTCTGGCAACTAAACTAAGATAAGTCAAGATTACACAGTTTCAATATTATTTATAAACGTGGATGCAAACAAATATGACGAACCAGTCTTGGTATAATTATTGTTACCTGGTAGAGCCGTAGTTCAAATCGAGGGCCAACCTCTTTCAGCTCAATTGACTTTGGACCTCCATTCTTTTCATAGACGTGATGTCTGCATGTTTCAATCAAATTTAGTATTAAAAAAGGGAGGGGGGGAGCTGTATATTCGGTAAATCATCAAATTTATACCTATTTTTAACTACCCTCTGTCAGTTAACAAGACAACCAAGGGATGGCCTAGAGGTAAGGACCCTCCACCAGAGGATTATTCGAAATCTTAGTGAAACACTGGATTTCTCATATCATACATGTATTTCATGGGGGGGAAAAAATACCGATTGAAGTGGAGGGTTTCTTCAAACAATGGACTAGTTCAACTATTCAATGAAATGATATTGAGCATGTTTCTCATCTCTTCTCGAGAAACAAGAGGGGGCTATTTCTTTGCAAAATTGTGCTCAATTTCATATGTGGCAATTATGCTAAGATCGAACCATGTGGTTGGTGGTTTGAGTCAATCAAGTGAGTAAAGTGGGAAAAGCTACTGCTCTCTCCTGCTGGACAGGAGTGGTAATGAAATTACTTGTAAGTATTATCTTGCATGATCTTTGTCGGGATCCATTTGTCTGTCTATTTCTCTCATCTTCTAACTGTTTGAGAGGTAAAAGTATGAAGCATATCATGGATTTAGCCCCTTTTCTATTTTGTTAGAATATTTCAGGAAAATCCATGGGCCTCACCATGACAGAATAAAGAATGGTTAATGATTTCTGAAAGATTTTGCTATGCTAAGCTCTGACGGAACCTAAGTTGCTCGTACTCTTCGCTTACGTAGTCGCACCGGTGTTGAATTCTCCAAAAACACACTATTTTGGGAGAATCCGACATGCACCCATTGACATTTTTGAAGAGTCCGAGCAACATCGTCTGGAACAAAATGTGTAAAAGCTAATGACTAAAACAACTAAAAGAGACATCCCTAAAATGATGAACTTCAGAAAAACACAACAAAATGTTACAAAAAAAAAGAGTCTAGAACATAGTCTGGCACAATCAGCGAAGATATATCTAATTGTTTAAGGATAGCTAATGCCAAAGCAATAGTTTACAAGCTGCATTCTGATTGTATGGCTTCTATTTGCCAAAATGAGAAAACTGTGGATCAAGGATCAAAGGGAAAAAAAATATTGCTGAGCCATAATCCCCAGCATGCCTTGTACTTAAGTAAAACTAAACAGCAAAACTAACAACCTCCATTGCTAAAGTAGAACTTAATAAGACTGAACAAGAAACAAACCTGAATGAGATGTAGTCCGACTGGTTAGCAAATGTGAGGATACGTTTTGTATCAGGCTTGGGCACAGGAAACAAATGCTTTAGGATGTTTACCGTCCTCTCACCAAGCTGCATGATCAAAATATCCCCGGTGAGTATAGAACAGTATATAAGATGCTACACTAAGAAAACAAAGACTCTAGATATTCAACATCCAGTAACTGATTTTGGCAACATGATCAACCAGTTTCAAAAATCTCAACATCAGTAGCAAGTCTACTGAAACGCATGTGTTTCACTCTTCATCGAAAAAGGGATGTCAGGAATTACCTTGGTTGAAAATTTGTCAAAAATCAAATGTGGATACGCCTCAGACATCGTTCCCATAGATTTTTTGTCCTTAATATCATGTCTAGTCACCTGCATGAAAATAGTAGATGAGGACATCATCTTACAACTCACATAGACAGCAGAAGACTTCTGCGCTTAACAGGGTAAGAGTACTTCTGCGCTTAACAGGGTAAGAGTAAGACCACATACCACATTGAGCAATCCAAAGTAAGCAGTTGGACCAAAAGGCAGATGACTAATGACAATACCATCAGGCACACCACGATTCTCATGGACCAAAATTACATCTGTAAAATCATGAGATCGGCAGGTTTCAATTATTTCTGATATAACCTGGAAAAAAAAATGAGTAAAATACAAACATATGATAAACAAATACAAGATAATTGTAAAACCGTAAATATCATGAAGTTATGCTACTTGGACTCTCCAAAAAACTCAGCCACACCGTGTGGGATGCTTCAAAAATGCACTACGTTTGGAGGATCCGACATGCACCAAGATGACATTTTTGAAGAATCCAAGCAACATAGGCTTTAAGAACTAATAGCTTGTTATGCAAGCACATAAATGTTAAAAAGTGCTTAAGACAAATCATTTTCCCTGCAAAAACAAGGGGCCTAAGAGCCATCTGTTCTCTTCTTTTTATATTCAACTAAATTTTTCTAGATAGTTTGCAAAAGTGTTTATATGTGATCCTGACATATTATTCTAGTATTTATTCTCTGTGTTCCAGTATACATGTAAGACACAAAAATGTACATATACACATGTTAAAACTGTAATTTAAACGAATGGAAAAACTCTTCCTCTTCCGACAAGAAGTTAGAGACAACAGTTCCCATTCTAATTATGAATCTTTCAAGCTGTAAGCTCCCAATTCCATCTCTAATAGCTCGTAATGATAGAAGTATTAAACAAGAAAAGAATTCCCAATAGCAGACCAACCTGACCACCACGATTCATCCGCTGAGCATTAGGGAACACAATTTTCAACTCCTATCTCCATACAACAACATGGAAAAAGGAAAGAATAGGACATGAGAAATGTCTAATTGAAAAAATATAATTTCCAACATAATGACTTCTAAATGAAAGAGTGAGAAGGGGATAGTGGACTACGTAATATAATAACAGAAAAATTTAAGGGTACACCAACCTTGACAAACTGAGTAAGAGGAGCACTAGGATTTCTTGAAGTGGTAAGCAAAATTTTGGGATCTTTTTCAGGTGCATTAGCATATTCGTCATCAATAGTTGATCGAGGTACTGCGTCAACATCATTAAAAATAGACAAAGGCCTTGTTAAAGCAAAAACATAGCACCTACAACTACAACTCAATATGAATTTAATTAGAGAACATGTCAATCAAACCACTATGTTCTACTTGTACGTGCATAGTCTACAATTCCCATCGGTGAATTATTAGCAAAGGAACAAAGGGAGAGAGAGAGATGTTGTCATAGAAATGGCATGATGAAGATACAAGCATTAAAGAGAGTTGTAAAGATTTCCAGCATCCAATAATTTCTAGTTTATGCTATGATGGAAAACAGGTAGAAGGTGAAAAAATGTGTAGAGGCTTGCCAATTGATATCAGCTTACAATGATTAAGTGATTCAGTAAGGTGTAAATATATTTTAGTAATTAATCATTAGGTGTTCATGTGCAAACATATGAATTGATTTGGTACACACTGGGTGACGGTAAGTTTCTACACATCCCATAGATGGCATAATAACATCAAGATAAAACTGATATCATCTGTACAGTACATAATGTAGTTCAGCCCCGAGGAATGGAACCTAATAATACAATATAACTATAAGCTCTATCAACAGGCATCACTCATCAGTATATACAGAAAACATGATACACAACAACACACCTCTAGCTAGCATTACAAATAGCAAAGTAGACTACTCGTAAATCACTGTATTCCCTTCTTACCCTTCAGCTGGTTTGGGCATGCGTTCTTTTGTATACCCACGGTGCCGCCTTTCTCTCCCATATATGACCCAGAATGTAAGAGAAAGCAATACTGCTAAACCAACCATCACTAGTCCAATGTGAACCCATTTGCTATAACGCTGAAGTCCGGGGACGCATATGCTATATATATCTCCAAATGTTTGTCTAACCAAATCACATTCTAGATCAACCAGGAAAGGACCATAATGGTACAATCCAAAGCTCACATTTACAGCAGCTGCCATCTGGCCGTAGATGATCGGAGTCAGACGACCTGTTTTCCATCATCTTGTTTACCCTCTTTGCTTCTCTCTTCCTTTTGACATTCCACAATGTTTAACCCACCAAGAGAATAGACAAGTGAAGAAAAACTCACTAGTACATAAAAACCTCTAGAAACTATAAAATCTTACATCATATATATGAAGATAAAAAAGATTCCTCTTCTTCGCATTCAGCCAAGGAGACCAATGTACCACTATTTCGAATCAATAACCCACTACACCACCAAGTAAGGATGTTGAAAAAGTGCAGAAAGTGGATGAAGCTCGAGGCAAGCTAAGGACATTGCTTCCAAGTATGTTCGTTCCAACTTCCATTAACTACTAGGTAGCACCCTAAAGGCTCTTATAATACCTACCACTACCAGCTTCCTTTACCCCAAAGTCACCACCCTGTGATGCACGACACTGCAAATTAAGCCAAAAATTCATTCTTTGGCCTTCAAGTTACTTTTATCAATCCTTTTAAGCAAATCCCAGTAAACATATCACTTTTTCTCCTACAATTAAACAACAAAAACCACTTCCACCCCAATTCAATCATGTATCCCCATAACAAAGACTAATACCACAATTTTTGTAGCTAGATTAATTCGATTCCAGCTCAATTAGATTCATAATCATACAAACAACATGGGGAAAACTGAGTAATTAGCATACCAGCAGTAATTTCATCTTCAAGATCAATTTCTTTCCGAAGAGCAGCTTCTTCGTTCCTGAGTTCAGTTGGAATCGGTTTTCCCTCTAATAAAACACCCAAAATCATCAAAAAAAAAAAAACCCGATATCATCAAATTAAATGATTTTCTAATTGAATTTGTAATGAAAACTGACCTTCCAAAGCTTCTCTGATTTTTCGCTTCTTCTCATATAGCAAACGCTCCTTCCCTTCTAAGCTTTTCCTGTATAGGTACTCTCTTCGCAGCCTAATGTTCCTTCTATGCATGGTGGCTTCACAAACGTCGTCGTTTTCAAGGTTTTTCTGGTTTTAGGGTTTAAGAGATTTTGGGGAAGAAGAAAGAGAGGGCTTTGTGACAACAATAAAATGGGCTTCCCTTTTATTGGTAGCCCGGGCCCAATATTAACAAACAAAACAAAGACAAGTGTATAAGAAGGATCATGAAAATATTCATAATGTTAATTTCAATACCACTAAGCTATCGTTGATTCAAAATTAATATATATACAAAAATATTGAAAATCTATCCCCTATCTATATATACAGGGTAATTTTTTGTCAAGTTATATAGTCAAACATCACTTCCCAAGTTTTCCCCAAGTATTCTTGTGGCCAAACGGATCCTAAGAGTTTCTTACCATATATTGAGAAAGATGCACTTAGATATATGCATATTTGCTACTAGATACACTAAAATAGGAAGAGAGGCGAGCGAGATTCGTTGTTTCTCAAATGCATGTGAATTGCACTGATACATGTATTTGTATATATCTTGTGTGATTCGCATGTAACTGGGATACCAGATACATAGGAGAGTGATGAGAAAGGCGAGTGATATATGTTATGTATTCTAGATATATGTGAATCCACTTAGATACAATGTATCTAGAGCAAATTACACTTAATTTTGACTTCATGTATCCCGATATACATATCTGTATATATCTGGATGCACTAAAATCTGATAAAATATTAACATAGTTAACTAGAGTGTATCTAAATAATTAGCTCATAAGCTAGTGGAATTTATGTAAGTTTTCCATGAAATAACTTGATTGATGAACCTTAAGTTGGATTGGGCTTCTCCATATATAAGTTGGGTCAATGTATTGGGCTTATTCTATTCGGAATGTGTAATAGGCCTGAAGGGGTGTGCACAAATAGCCGCTTAGAGGACAATTGTTTAAAGAAAATTTAAAATTTTCAAATTATTTAAATTTTAGCCACTATAATATCAATTCAAACCTAATGGGTTAAAGTTGAAAATTGCAAAACTATACTTTAAACTTCAATATTTTTGGTATGAAATTAGAAGTGTCAAAGCCTAACTTAAGGCTTGATGACTGAAATTTGAATGACCGCTTGGATTATTTGTATGCTCTTTAAGATTTTGGTATTGGTCATAAGTTTTTACAATTTTAACTTTATACGTGGAAAATTGAAGTATCGAAACTTTCAGCCTAAAGATTTAAAGTTGGAAATCAAGAAAGAATTAATTTCTATAATTTAACGGACGGATATTTTTATATCAAATACTTTGATTATGCAAGTGCGTTAGAGAAGAAAAATGAGTCAATTTGTGTTTACTAGAATAAACTAAGAAAAAAACACAATTTTCTCATCTCTTTTCAATTAGACTTATTTATTAATTCTACAAATACTTTTCGTTCTCTTTTTATGTTGTTGACAAAATTTATATATGTAACATATAAATACACAAGTTTAAATACTTTTCTTATAATTTAGCTCCAAATTAATTTAATTTAAGTTGACTCTTAAAAAATAAAACGTAACAAAATTTCAGACGATGAAAATACACATTATACTAAAAATGGTGTTAATAATGGATACTCGAAAAGGACAGGAGTAACTCATTGAGTAAAGTTTCTTGAGGAATTTAAGATATAATGAAGATTTTAAAAAGTTTCTAAAGTTATAAAGGTGATTAAATTCATAAATATCAAAAAAGAAAAACTCATTAACTAAAAAAGAAACCCAAAGTGCATAAAGATTTAGCAATAATGATTATGTTTAAAATATTCCATAAAGGCTTCATATAGAAGTTTCAAAACCCAATAATTCATCATCTTTATCATCTTTTAGGGAAATTAAAAAATTTTAAAAGTGGATTTGTTTGATTTCCAAAATAATTAGGGTCCACTAACCATGTATTAGTAATTTCATATTTAGACAAATATTTAATTATATTTTTCCTTTTTTATATTCCATTTGGAATTGGTACAAAACAAGATTAATTAATGAATTAAATAAATCGAAAGACTTATTCATAAATAGCAAGTGTTTAATATATATCAAATATTAAGGCAACAAGATATTAATCTAAATGCTTATCGTGAATATTTCGTAACAAATTATTTCCAAAATACTAATACACCTCAAATATTCAATATAATTTAACAAATAATGAAATTAGAAAAAGGATAAAGGAGATTCAGAACTGATCTAGATTTAAACTTTAGCGTATACCCTTTCTCTTATGAGAAAAGTTACTTTTTTTCTATATATGTTTGATCTTTTTTGGATTTGGATCAAAGTATATACCGATGATTTTGTCCTTTAAGTTCATCCTAAGACACATAGTAGTCGAACCAATTAGCCATTACCCATTTCATAAATTGGGATAATTAATTACTACTAAACAAATAAAAATTAGGACAGATGAATTTTGTTTATCTAAATAGTGAAATTTGTTACTAATTTTATTTAGTGATAAATTATTATAAACTTTTGTTATCTACAAATAATTTTACTATAAAAGTTGTTGTTAAATTCTGTGTTTAACAATAGATAAATGTACATAATTTTTTATTTATTTTCCATCTGGTGCTTAATATCTGCATTGGAGTCCGACTATTTTAGATTCGCATTGTGTAGAATTCATTCGGGAAAAAAATACTCCCTACTAAAAAAAAAATTATATCCAAAATTCAAACTCGAGAACTCACTAAATTGAAAAAGTTTATGCAATTATGCTTACCATGTGTCCCAATTCAATTCTGAAATCACACGTGCTTCCATTTTCACCACATAACTAATACAAAATATAATTAAGGAAGAAAGTTTTATCACCATCTCATTTCAATTGATTTGTTTAATTTATTTTTAAAAAAAATATCTCTTTCCATTTTTAATAATTCTTTAATTTTAACGACTTTTGAGTTTCAACATATTATATTTAAAACTATAAAAAATTAAAATATATTTAATATATTTTTAATTTAAGACCACGCGATTTAATTATGATAATATAATGGATAGAAGACTGGAAAAAGGTGAGGTTGTTAAAGACACCAAAAAAGGTGCTTTAGATGAAAGTTCATTTGAGATAAGAAAAGGTTAAAAGTTAATAACTTTTGGGTGTTTATTAAAAGGGCTGTCCACTTTCTGCATTAATGCTTTTTAGAGTTTTATTCATTAATTAGTTTTTATTTATGTTTGGTGGAGGATCTTCTTTACTTCCTTGGTTAGTTTTCCTTTTATACTTTTGAGGGAAAAAATGTTTAGATTCCAAACAATAGCTATCACATGTCAATAAAACTAATGTATACATTTTATTAGAGTAGGATGGCATTTTCATTTTTCCTATTTAAGTTCATAACACGTATTGTATGTTTTAAATTTATATTTTTTTTTATACATTTGTCACTTGGGCTATATTATATTGTTATCGAAATCCAAAGTGCAGCGCGTGTTATGTCAATTTATCTTATTGTCTTATAAAGCTCGACACTTTCATCTATGAGATATGTCTAAGATATCACATTCACCCCTTCTTGAGAAGCTTATTTAGAATCGAAGCTTGCCAGATTTTATAATAATAGCATATTCAGTAAAATTTTACAAGAGGGGTCTGGAGAGGGTGATGCGTATACAACCTTATTCCTATACCTTATGAAGATATAAGTAGAGAGGTTTTCGATAAACTTTCAGCTCAAATAAAATATATTAAATGAGTATGAAGAAAATATAATAGTGAATAAATCATATAGAAAATAATAAAAAATGAAATAGTAATCACAACTAAGGACAATAAACGAAGCAAATATAGTAACATCATGTTAAAAAAATCGAACAAAATAAGATAATAGAAGAGTAGTTTAGATTGTGTATCGGTCGGTTCAGTTTTGAAGTATATCGGTTTGATTTATTGGTTATTGGTTTGTAGAGATGCTAAACCGTTATAGAACCATTAAGACATATGCTAATCGGTTATTGATAGTTATCGGTTTAACCGTTAAGATTTGACACAAAAATAATTAATGAAAATCACTTAGAAATGAAGGTGACAAATCGAAGGAATCATATACATGAGTTCACAAGTTGCATCTTGCTCAAAAGCTAGCAAACACTTTTACATTGTAGAATAACCAAGATTTTGAGATAGCCAGAAATAAAAGTAGAAAATTAAACTCTAAGTCAAGGACTTTATATATAAAATGGTATAAATATAATTATTTAATTTACTATCGGGTTATCGGTTAACCCATTAAGAAGAAACCTCAAACCGTTAAGAACCGATAACCCAATAACAAAAAAAATTTAAACTGTTATCTGAACCGCTAAACCAATAACTCATTACTGATAAATTAATAACTTTTTTTCGATTCGAATTATCGATTTTGGTTCGGTTTAGAACAACCCTAATTTGGATTAGACATACGCGTAAAAAGTTTGGCTTGCTAAAGCCTAATTTCAAACAAGTATATCTAAAGTTTATATATACAACTATACTTCATACATTGAGATATTAATATAGATATAAATATATTGATATTGGTGTGTATTTAAATTCAAACGTCTTAATATTATATATAAAAATATATTTCTTTAATTTTTATTCAAAAGATTTTGATTCTTGTTGAAACTCTAGAGCTTTTCAAAAGTTGGATACGAAGGGACAATTTCCACTTATTATATTATACGCGTAAGTTTAGTTTTCAATTTAATTATTTAAAGTGATGAAGATATAATCACTTTTGATTATTCTAAAGTTAAATTAAAGAACATCATTAAGGTTTAATTAAAAGAAAGAGATTCTTATCGTTGTTCTTCATATCATTTTACTTTTTTTTCCTTCAACTTTTTCATTATACTTTTAATTTTATTTTAAATCAAATCAATTAAGATTTATTATTCTAATTTTTTGGAATAACCCATTATTATTCTTTTAAAAGTTTTTACATTATGCTTTTTGAAGATAAGAATGTTGGGTTTGACAAAAATCAAAGTGAAAAGAAAAAATATCTCTTCTCCAAAAACATATACAACATGAAAAGTAGTGCTTATTCTTTTTTTTCACACAATATTTGATATCCACGTCAAAGTTCAATTAATTCAGATATATATTTTGCGGGGTTCATTTTTTATCAAGGGATGATGCTTCCAACAATTTTTTTTTCTGATTCTCTTATTACAAAAAAAAATTAAATTTTTTTTATACAATAAAATAAAACTTGAATTATTATTAATTAAATTAGCTACATTTTTCTAAAATATTTTTTTTAGTCTTTTCCCTATTAAGGATTCATGAAAAGAGAAGGGAGTAGAAAACAACTTTATTATTACACAATTTTTTTTCTCTCTATGGCATTTTTTTTTCTGAGAAATTTGATTTTACAGACCAAAAGCAAAAGATGTTATTTTTACTTTTGCCTTTTTCCTTTTTATTTGTTCAAAATTTCATGTCTTTCACTTTAATTTTTGTGTTGATTTTATTACTTAATAGGAGTATAAATAAGAAAGCTAGGACACAATAATTATGTTCTTGTAAGATTCTAAATGTAGCCCTTTGGCTTTATAGGTTTAGCAACTTTATTAGGGATTAAACAAGGTTTTTCTTGCAATAAAGAAATGCTTAAGTCTTTTTAAAATGTATTTAGCAATGCCCTTTTTAATATTCTAGCATATATATATTTTAAAATGTATCTAACAATGCCCTTAACTCTCTCTCTATTAAAAAGCCTGCGGGGAGCGCGAAGAGCTAAGACACTAATGTCGTGGAGAAGGTTATACCTTATAAAATCACAACGAAGCTAAGATTGTGTATGTGTTATATCCTTTCGATCAAGCGAGAACTTATAAGGAAGGCCTTCATTGCCCTTTGGAAAAAGTCAAAAAAAGAACGCTATTTTATATGTTCTAAAAACTAATGACTTTTTATATATTTAGGTATAATATAATTTTAAAGATTTTATTTAGTTCTTAGTGACATGATTTTTTTTATAACTATACAAATATCATTATCATGGTGTAGTGAAAAGATACAAAGAAAAGTGACAATAGGATAGGGAAAATTTTCTCATCACATAATCATGATACATATTTTATTCTCCTTACATTTCTTGAATTCTAAACATAATGCATCTATCAACACTTTCAATAAGTCTAATATCATCAACACTAATTTCATGATCATCATGATCAATAGAGATGTTTAAATCCAAAGAAACACAATTAGGACTAATACTTTTAATAATTTCCTCATTGTCTAATCCATCACCATTAGGAGACACACCTCTTGATGACCTAGAACTAATAAAGCTCTCATGATCACAACTTAAAATGATAATTGCATCACTTAGACTCACATCTTCACCACTTGAATTTGTAATTCTCCCTCTTTCAATTGCCTTCTTGATCCCCCTTTGAGAACAATAGTCCATTTCTTCCACATCCTCCATGAAGAAAACGCGATGTGGATTTGAACACACTGCTTGTACAAATCTCTCAATGTAGCTACAACTTTGTTCATCTCGTGATCTTTTGTAATAATCCAATTTCATGGAAGAAAAACTACTCAAAGCAATTGATGTGAATCTTGAATAAGAACCAAACACAACCCTAGCCAATTCCCTAGCAATTTTTTCTTTTGCTTGAACATCATGACCTTGGAAAAGTAACCAAGTTTCTTCTTTGGCTTCACCATTTGATCTTTTTATCATTCTTGACCTACATTCCAATATTGTCCTTGAAATTTCTTTGATAGCCTCTTTTTGCCATGACACTTTCTCCTCTAATGCATTGGAAAGAATGTTCAAGTTTTCCAAATTGAACTCCTTAAACATTGAAATGTAGTATTCCATCTCCATGATTTGATCAATTGAGGAAGTGGAATTATGAGTAGAATTTGGATTATTTGAAGAAAACGTGTTCCTAGGGTCACTATCACTATGCTCAGGAATGTAGATTCTCAAACTTGGTTCGCGTGTAGTAGTATCATTTCCCCCCCTCCATGTTTGTTCTTCTTGATCAAGAAATGGTGAGTTGAATATTGAAGAAGGCGATGTTGAAGTAGGAAAGGTTAGACTTCTTTCAAATGTCTTGGTTTTCTTATGAGACGAGTTGCATATTGAATTCCACTTCTTCCAGAGTTGTTCAACTGACACACCCTTCTGAACGAAAACAAAATTTTCAAGTCAAGTATACAATATTAAAAAAAAATCGGGGTGGGTATGGGGGTGGGGGTGGGGTATAAAGATAAATCAAGATTTGAAACTAGTTAAGTGATTAACCTGATTTTGATCATGATGAGTACTATTAAGTCTTTGCCTCTCCTCTTTAAGCCATGAAGGTAAACTTGATGTGGACAATGTTGAAGATTCAATGTTAGAAGCATTGTTTTGTTGTAAGCTTAATGCTTCTACTTTGAACTTGGAAGAACAATCACCACAACAAGTCAATTGATTCTCATGATCATCATCATCCACACTATCAAGAATCATCCCACAAGATCCATTATTTTCACTTGCTTTGCTTCTAAGTTCAAGTTGTGTATCACTATATACAAAAACATTTTAAAAAATTAATAAGTTGACAAAAACAATAGTCACCATTGAAAAACTAGAATTAAATATGAAATTCATTATTGATCCTTCGCAAAATAGCTCATAACTAAATAGAATTAGTGACGAATATTTGTAGGTGATAGAAATTGTTTATCGCTAATTATATTCATCTATAGTAATTACACTATGTAAAACTTTATTTATTCATTTTTTATAAACTTTACTTTCTCAAATTTTGAGGGAAATAAAGAGATAACCGACCATAATGAAAGTGGAGGAAAAAAAGAGAAAAGGGGAAAAGTGAATGGTCAAACAACAAATTACCTAGAATGAGAAGAAGAAGAAGAATAAAGGTAAAAGAAGGATTAAAGAGTAATGCTTTTGAGAAAATATAAATATAAATATAAAAAGGGTAATTAATACTTTTTCTACTCTTTCATGTAACATTTTTAGCACAAGATGTATATGATACATTACTTTAGATATAAAAAAAAATATTAACTCCAATAAATCTAACAATCAAATTCAAGAAAAATAAATAAAGTCCAAGAAAGAATGAATGAACTCATTTTAAATATAGTAATACAACACTAATACTTCAAAATAATTTGTATACCAAATCATGTCAATTTAATCGGTTATAACATATTATTATCTATTTTTCATATGTATTACCATTTCAGGCTCATTATCAACCCAACGAAAAAGTAGGAATTAGCAACAATCAACGTTTATTATAGAATAACAAAAAATCATAATTAATTCTATTTAACAATAGATTAACAATGGATTATCAAAAAGTCTTAGTAACCACATATAATTTTTTTCAATGACGAATTTGATAACTATAATTTCGAAAGATTTACATATTGTATAAGTGAACTTAACTTGATATTATGAAAATCTATACATCGACAGTGCACAAAACTTAAACAGATTTATCTTACCTCTCAGAGTTGAGACTGAGGACCAAACTTCCAGTAGGAACAGTAATAGGATGTAGGCCCCAAATGGATTCCAATGAATTATGACCACTTCTACATCTCATGTAAGTTTGAAATGTTGCAATTCCCACAAGCCAAAATTTTCCATTTTCACCAATAATACTACAAATCAATCTCCCAAGTTCCATGACTATATGTTCCACAGGACAATAATAGCCAAAATTATTATTATCATCATTATTATTACCCCTATAATCAATAATCCACTTAAGGTCTCCCAAGTATAAAATAACCCCTTTGGTTACTAGACTTTTCACAAGACAAGTCAACTCTCCAATTCTTTGGTCAACTTCTTCTCTTGTGATATTAGAAAAAGTTGAAAGAGGAACACTTATGAGTTTAATTTCCTTCAAAGATTGATCAATAGTACAACAATTGTCAACTTTATCCATCACTCCTTTAATAACACCTTCTAAGCTACCAATGCATTCACCAACTATCACTATACTTTTTCTCCTTTTGTTCATTAGACTTTCCACTACACTCATCACATCCTCATCTTTAACATGTAGAAAAGAATTAGGAGTACTACTTACTTTGTTGCAACTTGCTTTTAACAATCCATCACTTTGAAGGAATACATGGTTGTTGTTGTTTTCTTTGAAGTTGCTTGAAGGAGAAGGATTTTGAGAAGTACTAGTACACATGAGTTCAATATTGGTTTTGACTTGAGTACTTGAAAAGCCAGCTTCTCTCATGACCCTACTCACACTAGGATCATCCAAGATGGATATGATGAGTTGTTCAAGATCTATCTTCACACCTAAAATAGGTTGTTGTTGTTGTTGATGATTCTCTATTATTGACCCTCTCCTTTGATGAGCTTGAGCACGCTTGAAGGCGGCTACAAGCGCGTTAGAAATAGAAGGATGTTGATGCTGACTCTGACTCTGACTCTGACTCTGATTCTGATTCTGATAGGGATGACCTAGTATCATGGGGCTACTAGACGAAGATGATGATGTAGGAAGGCGGTTGAGGGCCACGTTGAAACAAAGCTCAAGAGCTTTACAACGGAGTGGATGAGATTGAGTTTGAGTCTGAGACTGGAGACAAGCTGTTCTAAGCAAGCCAGAAGAACAACCAAGTAAGGTGTTTGCTACATGGAGAGGTGTTACTTGGGCATGGCCGCGACGTTTAGCTAACACAACAGCTTGTTTTACAATACTTGCTGCCTCTGATGTTAGAGCTTGTTGCACTGTGCAACCACCACTCCTCATGTTCAATTACTTGAAAGTTAGCAAAATTTTGGAGCTAGGGTTAGTTAAGCTAAGCTAAGGTGTAGAGGCCTTGTGAAAGTCTTGGTTTAATGATCATCAAGAGTAGAGGATTAAAAGTTTCATATATAGAAATCTTTTATAACTTGCTTGAGTTATAATTGAATGATAATGGATTCAAGAACTCAATAAAGAGAAAACCCTAATTAAGCCCTATTTTTTTTTTGGTATATATTTGTTTGTAATCTAGAGTAAGATTGTATTATATGGAGAGACAAGTGTGAAAAAACATAAGGTTGGAGGTGGTGATATGATGGGGACATTTGCAAGGAGCAGTTTTTTTTTTTTTAATATAAAAAGGATATCTTTACTTTTATTTTATTTTCTATTTTGGAGTACTTGAGGGGTTGTTCTTTTCTTGTAGATGAGGTAAAAAAATTTGGTTGAGTCCAAAGTGATTTGTAGTGGAAAGTGGAATGCATGTGCTGACAAGGAGGAAGAATTGCACTATTACCAAAGGCAACTCAACTTTAGTTTACTGATCTCTTTTGTTATACATAATATTGTACCTTTATAAAAAGGAAGACTTAGGTATATGTATTCTTCTATACTACCAGAGAGAAAGTATTGAAAGAATTCTTATATTTTATCAGTTTTTTCTCAACTATTCATGATCTTAAAAATACTTCTTTATTTGACTGACTAAACTTATATGCATTCTTGATCTGTCACATGATATAGCTAAGTGATCTAAAACTCTTGTAAGAGCATGAGACTCTTAATAAAAAGTCGAGAAAATTATTGAAAACAATCCTAAACTTGACGAGAATTTAGGGGTGTATTTTCACTCATGTTGCAAAATTGGGGGTATATTTAAATTTAGTTAGTCAAGCAAAATGGTGTTTTAAAGGTTGTCAATAGTTCATGAATGAAACTATTAATTCGCGTCAAATTTAGAGATGTTTTCAATACTTCTCTCATATGTTATCAATAAACGTAGGTTATATATATATATATATATATATATATACACACATTATCTATACATAATATACATATTTTATAAACTATATGTTAAAAGTATTAAGTTGTATAACTTTAAGATTAGAAATTCATACTTTGAAGAGCTTTATATGTAGGTATCATTTGGTACGAGTTTGAACGAATCTCAAAGCTTTTATTTGGAACTTATATTTATATTAGAAAATTAAATAAAAATATGTATAAATATTTAATCGCGAACCAATAAGAATAACGAGCTTGTGGGGGCAAATTTACTTTGTATTGGCCCATGCCATGTTAGATTTGTGGTATCATTTTTCAGTGTGCGATATTATATTATATTATTATATAGTAACATATAAAGAAGAGCAACTCCACTCCCTATCTACTTTATATATCTTTGATAAATCCAATAGAAAAAAAAACATTTTTAATATTAAATAATTAAATAAATATAGAAAATGTTAACTTGTGTTGTACACAATTAACTAGAGATCTCATTTTTAATTCCTCTCAATCATCTTATATATGTTTTTTAGTACTGGCCTTCTTCAAGACAAACTGACAAAATAATATGTTGGGAACTACTCTTAGGGTGTGTTTGAAATGAAAAGGAAGATGCTTCTTTAGAAAATAATATTTTACTTTTTTTATATTTGATCAATAAATGAAAGATATTATCACAAAAATATTTATATATAATTCAGATAGTACTAAGAAGATGGAATTATGAGGAGCATGCTTAGGGTGGAGGTGTGGTGAGGTGTCGAGGGGTGAGGATAGAAACTATGAGCGGGGGTGTAGTGGGGTGGGGTGTCGGGAAGGGGAGGGTTAGGGTGTGGGGGACGACAAGCAGAGGTGGACCCACACTTATAAATGGGTGGGCACCCGTCAACTTCGAAAAAAATTATATTTATATATGTATATCTATCTTGAGAAACTAACAGAAACTAGGATATAATTAACAGTGCACCCCTGAGGAGCATGTGAGTGCACCGATGAGACTAGGGTTCAAATCTGGCTAAAGCTCTTTTTTTTTGTTTTTATTTTAAGTTTACTTTAGCTTAGAGCTCATATTTGAGCTAAAGTAATATTGATGCACCCGAAGCCTTTAAATTCTGAATACGCCTCTACCGGTATGTGAGGAGTTTGGGTGGTGTGGATGAAAATATCACTCATAAAACTTATTTTTTTTATTTCTTGCCTTTTGTTTTCGTGATAAACGTAAATAGATATACGGCTTGCTAGTGAAAAGGTAAAGGAATAGAAAATTTGTTAGATGTATGGCTTATTGATGTAGAGGTGAAGTCAAGATTTACTATATATATATATATATATATATCGATTTAAGTTTTATGATCTTTTTCGTATTAAATTTGTTATATTCTTAAAAAATGCAGTTTTTGTTGGATTCAAAATGTTGTAACGTTGCATTCATCTCTATATGATTGAAATGAAAGTAAAAGAATAGAAGAAAACAAAAACTTTGCTAGATATAGTAAATGGTCCATAATATAAAAATGAGTGAATATAATTTATCTTCTTTCAAGAAGAACTATAGCATGCTAGTCAATAAAGTTTATCTCCCACATCTTTGCTTTGCCTTAAAAGACATCACAAAATTGTTTTGATTGGAAGTAAGAGAGAGACCAACATTGTGGTGAAATGACGAGATTGCTCCATCTTTAATTAAATTTCAGATTTGAGCCTTGAGTATGAAGAAAATATTCTCGTTGGGAGCGTCATTCTGAAATGGATCTTGCAATGTGCAATTCAAATTTAGTCGAAATTCTAACGTAGATTCCGAACATCGAATAAGAAACAAGCTAAAAAAAAGTAAGAGAGAGAGCATTCTGTAGAAGCCATGAAAAGTAGTGTTTGA